>WEIV01006147.1:26434-94153 GCA_013390005.1 Calyptomena viridis | reverse complement strand
CTCCAGCAAACGCCCCGCAGACCGAAGCACTCAAGGGAACGAACGCGCGACACTTTTCGGGAGCCCCCCTTGCCTCTTTGCTGCCGGTACCCTGCACCGCAAAAGCGACCGCACATTGGAGGAGGAGAAGCAGAAGGAAGAGCCCCACGGCCCACGCTCACCTCCGCCAAGAAGTTGTCCATGGTGGCCCCTCGGCCCGCCCGCGNGCCCCGTCCCGTCCTGTCCCGTCCTGTTCTGCCGCTGCCCTCGGTGCGCTGCCCGCGGGGGCCCCAGGGACGCCTGTCCGGCTGCTCGGAGTGAATGCGGAGTGAAAGGAGAGCGGACGCTGGAAGGGGAGCGGAGGGTCGCCCCGGTGCGGGGGCGGCTCCGCTGCCGCGCTCGGCAGCACACAGCCGTGCAAAGCTGCTCCACCCGGCAGGAGGTCCTGCCTGAGGCAGATGTCCTTAAAGAACTCGTACCTGCGGGGTTCCGCTGCCGACAGGCATTCCTTGGATAAGTGAGTGGCAAACTTGTGTACGGTCTCTCCTCAGCCGTACCAGTGTTCCTTTGCTAAACGCACCCTGCAACAGCCACTCACTGAGACAACAGTGCACATGAAAATAGCCCTGCTTCATATAGTTTTCCAGTCCTTTACATTTCTGCAAGGCAGGTGTAAAGCGTCTGGGTTTGGGAGACATTTCTTGTCCATAACTTTGCGCTGCCTCTACAGTGCAGTTCCTTGTGTGTATCAGCACAAGGGACACAGCAAAGGAGAATCAAATCTTGCAGATACAGGTCTATTTCTTTCACGTTGGAGAAGGAAATGTACCAAAAATGAGTCACAGCCATAAAGACAGCGAATGCAGTATTCTGTCTTCCAGTTGCAGGCAGAATCCTATCAGGATTGGGAGCCTAAGCATGTGAGAAATGATACGGGAGACCAGCCCTTGATAGCAGAAGTAATCGTAACCGTGCAACTCTCATTTTTTAATGAGCTCATAGAGCACAAGCACCTCTAAAAAAAGCAAACTTAAGAATACCTACACTACGCAAGGAAAAACTTTCTTCTATCTACTTTGTGTTCAAAAAATTTTATCAGAATAAGGAGGAGAGAAGGTAAAAGAAGTCTGGCTTTGAGATACGTTGTGTCCAAGATGGGTTTGTGGTGGTCTTGGAGATTCACACAATGACATCCAGGCAAACTGCTGTGCCATCAAGGTTGGCACTGGGATAAACCAGCACAAGAAGGACTTTCTGCCAAACAGATACCTGTTAGAGCCTACCTGGGGGCTGTGGCTGTCTGCCCCATCACACAGAAACAAGGTGGGAGAAGTTTTCAGGCAGACAGCAACTGCCTCAGATACAGCCATCTGCTGTAGCCCAGCAGCTCTCCCAGCCCACCTCCCCATGGCCAGGCACAGTGGCTCCTGGCAGGAAAAGCAGAAACACTTCTCAGTTTGCTTGCAGCCCAGCACAGAGACCCTCAGGAAGCACCCCTCTTGCAGCTTGCCAAGCCCAGCTGGGAGACAGCCCATTGGACACCCTGCAGCATCCTGAGAGCTGCCAAGGGGATCACTTCTCTCGTCAGCCCCCCTAATATCTACTCCCAGGTAAACAGATTGTAACTTCCTACAGTTGCTCTGAAACTTAAGGTTTGCAAAGGATTTCACTCGAATTCAACTGTTTACACAGTACCAACTAACACAGGAATTAGCCAAAATTGTTATTCTTCTGTAGATTATATGGTATAGATTCCAATGTGGAAGCTCTAACTCTATTCCAGACTGCTGCATTTCCAAAATTACTCCAGGGGGATAGTTTTTTTTCCATAGTCACTGTGCCAGAAAGCTTCCCCTTTCAGACAAGCCCTAATTTGGGGAGGGCTGAGTCTAACTGAAGGTATTTATTAAGTTATTTTGACTTCACATTGAATACTCTGTTTGACACCATATTATTGGAATGTAGCACGCATGTCTGGCTACTGCATTGTATGTACTCAGGTCTATGAAGCACAACTGACGAAGGAATTCATGAAAACTTTGAATCAATTGCGCAATAAAAGTAGCCTGCATTTTTTTTTAAATTATAATTTCAGTAAATTACAAGAAACCATTACCAATCTAATAGGACCAGATTTGTACATTACAGAAAGAATGAGTATTCTCTTGTGGTGTGGATGTATTGCAAAAGCCTGTAAAACTCTTGAGACTTTTCTCAAGATTTAGAACAACTGCTAAGTTGCAGGAAGTATCTAGGAAGAGGGATTTGTTGAGTAGAGGGGGAGGAAAGGGGAGTTTGTATGGCCACTCTAGTAAGCTTCTTCCTTCTCTCTTTCTTTGTCTTCTTGTGTCAATCCCACTCACAGTTTGTAAGCACTAGCATCTGTGTTTCGTAGCAAAGTGATTTTGACACATAGTGTTTCCTTTTCCCACTCTGAAAATGACCCCAAACTAGTCTCTTACTCATTTTATGCAATTGTTTTGGAATTTGGAAAACCCCACAGATACACTGTACAAAGCTCCATGAACATCTGGAGACTTGGCCAGTTCTGCACAGCTCCGATTTTCTTTTAATCAGTAGAAATTCCTTCACTGATTGTGGGCCTAAGGTAAATTACTTCCTTTTGAAGCTGCTCACATGCATGCTGGCTCAGCTTTCAGCCTGGGTGAGGACAACGAATGGTCTGAAAGCTTAGTTTTATCTCCCTGATGAGACACTTCCTCACTGTCTGTTAAGATTTTCCTCTTGTGCAGGTGGTCAGTGGTGAGGTGACTGGTCCTTGGGCCCCTTTCCCCCAGCCACTCTCTTGCTCCATGAAATACAACTTTGGCATTTGCTACATTGGCTTTGCTCTAAAGGTCTGTTAGGCTGTTATATATTCCTGCATTGCATGGGCCAGGCCTCACCTTCACCCAGTTTTTCTGATCATTCTTCCCTCCACCAGTAGTTGCTGAAGTCCATATTTCACCAAAATGTCTGACAAAACCAGACATTTCTTCCTTACTTTGTTGCAAAGTAATCTTAGCTGGAACTTCCATAAGATCCTGGACTTTTAAAACATATATAAACTACTCTCGTCTCTGTCAATGACTATCCCATCACATGCAGCTTTCTGTTTCTACTCTGGAGACAAAACCAACTTACTGACTGAAGCTCAGTTATCTGTAAATCATATGCTTCACCTGAGCTCCATTTCTTCACAGAGAATTTCCACAGACCAAATTTGTAGGGGCTTTTAAAAGATTTATTGCACCTGCATTTATTACAGAGCAGAAATGATTGCAACCCAACAAACCATTAACTCATTCAGTGCTTTGAGCACGCTTGGTCAAATTCTGGATGCCCATTTTTCAAAGTAAGGTTTTCCCCCATTTTCATCTATCAAAACTGTCAGGGCACCAAGGGGGCTGGTGACTGCTGGGACTGAGAGTGTTAGGGGTACCCTGGGTGGGTGATGGCAGTGCCTAGCAGCCAGGGCCTGTCCCACCACCCCACCAAGGGCACTGGCTATGGGGAGCAGGGTGGAGGGGAGCCCTTGGGGGTGGGCAAGGATGGCCAGGACTGACTGTGCTCTCAGGGACAGTAACTGTGTTTGAAACCAAATTGGTTGTGCAATTGCAAATCCCTGTCTTTACTGCATTTGATTATCCATGATGGTTTCTGTGCATTTCACAAATCTTGCTGTCTGTTCAATAAGCAAAGAGACATTCCGCAACTTCAACCTTAATACAAGACCTGTGGGGGGCATCTTTATGTTGAAAAGCTTTATATTCAATTTTTTAAAAAGGCTGATGAATTTTCATTACATGCATGTGATGCTTTGCTCTTTCTTGGCTTACCTTATTTTTGAGTTGCTGTTTTTTCACAGTGCTATCATTGAACTCAGTAACTTTAGCTTTTTTTTTTTTTTTTTACATGCCTCACAGGTTTATTGCACATAAGCTTTTCCCACCCTCTGAATGAGTTTTCCCCACTGATGGCATTGAAGTAGGTTATCTGTCTTACCCACAGCACTGCTATCTCTTCTGTCAGGCATGTGGATTGATTTCAGTCAAAGAATTACATGATAAATTCAGTTAATTCGATCTTATCGATGAAAAGGAGTCTAAAACTAAGGTTTTTTCTCACCAAAATGAGCCAATGTGTTTCTTTGTTCACAGCTTAAGGCCTCATTTCATCCAGTACTATCTCTAAAATCAGGTCTCAGATTTTCCTCTTGGTGTCTTTGTCCATGGCATATATAATTTTTAGAGTGGTCTTGCTTACCATCTACATTTGTGGTAAGAGTTCCTGTTTTTTTAAACTTACTCCAAAAGAGGAGTTTTACCCCCATTCTGGGGCTGCTATTGCCCTCGTGAGCTCCTGTCACGTTTTACCTTACTTTTAGTAGACAAGATGTCCCAGCATCACAACTGTAGTGGGTGACAGTGCACAGGCAGGCTGCTAGCACAGAGCAGTTTTCTACCACGCCAGTTTTTTGGGGATGCAATGACACAAAAGACTGCTCCAGTCAAAATTGACATGATCTGTGCAGAGCAGAAGACCCAAATTCCTCACATTCTTATCCATCGTAACTGCTTTCACAAGCCTGTGCTTGGCTTTCAAAGCCAGTTCCAAGTCATGGTCATAGCTTTCAACATAATTAATGGATTCTCTTCAGGTGAACACCTAACAACAGGAATGGACAACCCTTCACCTTTTCTGAATCCTGCTTGAAGGTAGCCAGCTCTCCCTGTGTGCTGTGCCACAAGCTGAGTGTCTGACTAGCAGTTGTGAGATGCAAGGTGCTTCTAGGTCCTGTTGTGCTGAACTACTTACAGGGATGAGCCTAGCTCTTAAGCATGGCAAGCAATGGATCAATTATTCATACTCACAGATTAACTGTATTTATTAACCTTTAGAAGTAATAAATAAATAAAAAGTGAAGAGCTGACAGATTTTTCTAAGAGCTTGATTTATAGCTACTGTAAAATAAAGTAATTTCAACATTTTCTTTTCATGTAAACAATCTCCCAGTAGGAATAAGGAAAAAAAGCTGGGAGACATTTTTTTGGCTTCTTCAGCCTCTCTCTCTCTCTCTTCTGAATCCCAACAGCTTTGACTTCTTACACCCTAATTTGCTTGACTGTAGTTTCAGTACGAGTACTTTTGTAAATGAGAAAAAAACCCAACTGCAGAAGTCCCTTGTAATTGCAGACACTACAAATGTGATACTTTTCTGTGCTGCTAGGCTGACCACATATCCAAAACAGCAGGCCTATTCCTTATTTGAGATGTACAGATGCAAAACTGCTACCGTGGAGCTGGATTGACATACAACCACGCATTTAGCCCTATCAACTTGGGATCTGGCAAAGGCCATTAAGTATGTATTGTTAAATGTGTATATTAAGAACCTCTACCTGGGAGATTCTAAGTTTTATTTTCTACCTAAGAAAATGATCTCTTTTACGAGATTTCAATATACAATTTCGTAGACTCCAGACCTTTTTTCCCAATGACACAGAGCCACCATTTGACAGCTGGAAGCACACATGAAGATGGACAGCTGTCTAACTCACTGAGTTTTTACCAAATCCCTCAATTCTGCTCAGCCCTCAGGCTTTGCCTTTGAAGAGCCTTTCTCTTCGTTGCTTACAATCCTTTGCCTCTTCCCTCCATCCCTCATATCATGAAGTGACCTGCTTTGTTCTGGGCCCTTCAGGCAGCACCACTGCTCATGGTGGCAGTCTGTTCACTGCATGCAACTTCTGTCACTCCTGCCTGTCTGAGCTTCATTGATCCTTCATCTCATTTAAGATTGCTTCTGCACTTAGTCCTCACCAGCATCTTTTAATACAACTGGTCTTTTCATACTATCTTACTTGCAACCTATTCATTTCAATTCCGTTTATTAACTTGGAATATAGTTTTTAGAGAAGATGACAACAAAGAGAGAGTTGTATTGTATGAGGGCATTGGTTTATCACATGAAGATACCTGCTGGACGCAAAAGAAGAAGTGACAGACAAAAGCTATCAAAAAGCTTAGAATCAGTGGAGGGATAAAGACAGTGGGAAAACATAAGAAAAAACATAAAAAGAAATGAAAACTTTTCTCATCTTCTTCTGAATCAGAGTGTAAATACATTTTCCCTGCCTTCACCCAGGTAAGTTGTTTAAAGACAAATGCACGAATGCAACTTGTGATTGCAAACCCTGCAGTCACAGTTTATGCACATGTTCATTTATCGGGTAGTCAGACCTGTGCAAAACATCTCAGCACATCTCTGAAGGTCACTGCCTGCAGAGCAGAGCCCAGAGGGGAACCCATGAGGGCACCTTTTGCTGCCTCAGTGCCATGTAAGCCAGGTTAGTTCAAAACACTTCCCCTAGCAGTTTAAACTAGGTCATCCTTGTTCTTGAGACAAACAAGGAACACCCACATATTCCTTGCCCTTGGCAGTGCTGTGGAAGGAAAAATCTTTAGTAAAAGGGCATCAAAGCCCAGTGAGGGCCAGTCATACCTTAAGCCACTGCTGCTGTTCAGCCAGCAAATATAAATCAAAGGCTGCCTTCTCACTTGTGGTGTCAAACCAGTTTAAACCATGTCCATGCTCTCCCCCAGCCATTTATTGCTCCCTTAACTGTGACAATGTGTGAAGGGAAAACTTACCTTAGTGCTGTAGCTTGGCACATTGGAAGTGACTTTCTAGGTGTCTCCCACTTCTCATGCTTTGGTTCACGTTGGGGAGCAGTCCCAGAGCATGTAAACCTTGTGCCCTCCGTGGGAAATTAAACTAAAAGATGTGCTCCAGAAAGAGTCTTGGTAACTAAAGAGTTACTGGGACATAGGACCAGATTAGTGCTTGTCTGACATACAGCCTCTGAAGCACACTTGGGATGGACAGTTGGCCCCCAGCATGATGTTTCACTCTACTGATACACTTTTATTTCCCCCACTCTTTGCTCCTTTAGCATAGCCATTATATTTCTGTGGGTTCGTGCAGCAGATGGGGGATGGGGGAGCTGACCCAAACTTTTCTTTTGGTTTGAGTTCTGTGGGGGTTTTTTGTTTGTTTCCTTAAAAAAAAACCTTGTCAGAAAAAATATTTGATTCTGACCAATTACCTGAGCGGGTTCGAATAAATACAAATTTGCAAACAAATATTGTTGCAACAGAGAGGTACAAAGACAAGGGTGCTTTGCATTGCTGCTAGAATTTATTCCTTGTACCAGGTCACAGCTTCAAAGAGCCAGGAGGAACAACCCTCAAAGTCTCTTGTGCTTTGGAGAAAGTTGATGCCTTTCACATTTTTTAGACTTTATCAGCCTGAGGGATAATTGATACTTTCCATCAGTGCTCTTCTGTTAGAAGTTTCTTTCCGTGCATCTGCCATGGTAAGAAATATTCTTCCCCTTTGCCCCTAGATTCTTTCCTGTGTTTGAAATCAAGAAATCCCATCATAGCACAGGAGAGTTAATATTCATTTCAAAGCAAGACAGAGTTTCCCACAGACTCTGGGAAGGCTTAAATGACAACCACACAGTCCTACTGAGACACTTAGAATACTGCAAACCTACATGTTGCAGAGGAGGATGGACTTTAGAATTTCGTTAAAAACTGCTTTTAATAATACAAAAATGAAATTTGATTATCGTATTCTTTCAGAATCACATTTACAACTTAGCAAATCTTGCCTGAAATCTTCTCAAAACCTTTTCTGGTATTACATTCATCTGATAATTTCAATTTTGGTAGCTTAAATTTTTGCCCAAATACACTTGTTTTGCTTTGATATGTTATTTGCACATAATTTTAGGATGTTTAGGTCTCAGTCAAACTATAACTTTATAGGTTTGCTTATTTACTGAACACATTCAAGTGAATAAACATGACATTTCTTTGTTACAAACAGAAGCAAAGTTCCTGGCTTACATCACTTTGTTGCCCCAGAATAGAATCAAAGGATGCTGAGGTAGTTTAGGTCCCTATTTAGAAATAGGAAAACCTTTGTTATGTGTACACAGACTGTAAGGACTCTAGCATGAGATGTTAGAGGAAGCTGGGGAAGTCAGCAAGCCCAGTGCTAGCTACACTCTTGGCATGCAGTCTGCCTGTAGCAGTATTTAATATTTGTGCTTACTTGCCACGTAAGACAATTAGTAGGCTGGAAAGACATGGTAGTGATGTTTAGTATCAGGCTTGTTAAAGGATATATGAGACTTCATCTTCTGTTTCCCTCGATTCTTATCCCAATGATTTTACCGTATACCATTCCCCTAACACCCATAAAACTGTAGCAATGTTCATTCTTTTCTTAGTCAATGAATTACAGGATTTGCACAGGATGCAGCAACAAGCTGTAAACAGAAAACAATTCCATAAATGCCGTTGTTGACATTTGAGTAACAAACATGGTACCAAAACATGTATTTTTCAACAATGTGATAGTAGCAAGCCCCCTAATTCCAATGTGCTTTCATCCAGAGACCGGAAAATAACTTGCATTTGGATCTTTTCAAATTCTTTTTTGAAACAGCAAACACCTGTGGGTGTGCACTACTAGAGCCTCATGCCTTTTTGCCTTTTCTGCCTACTTGCTGCAAACAGGAAGAACTCCAGATACAGTGGAATATATTGACTAGTGAATCTTATTTTGTTGTTTGTTTGTTTTTTTCCCCTGTAACTAGTTCAGAATTCCCCAACTGGAAAGATTTCTTTTTTATGTGTTTGTGGGCAGAAGTTTGAGTGCAACAATGTGGTGTATATGGGATTTGCCCTTCAGTTATTATGTCAGTAATTTTTTCTGTTCTAAAACTACTGAATCTTTGTTAGAGATTTTTTTGATCAAAAGCATTCCAAACTCTTCTAGAAACCATGCAACGCAGCTAATCCCTTCTGCATCTAGCATCAATTCTCCTTCAAGTTTAAAGATTTCAAAAACAAGTGCAAACCTCTTCAGAGAGGAATCCAAGACCAATATATTCATGGGACAATTCCAGCAGAATGAAGTTAGATGGAGGGAAATCATTAGACGTGAAATCCAGCAGACTATTCAGCTGTCATCTGGAGGATGAGTGCAAGAACACTCTTCTTCCTAGTCACAGTTATCAGTGTAAAAGCTGCAAGAAATCAAGCCCTTGCTCTGTGCAAAAGGTAAGGCTCTAGAACCACTGTTCATCTACTGAAGACTGACCTGGCAGCAGGACTTTTCTTTGGCTGGAAGAGGCAATCTTTAAATCTGATCTAGACTAAATTTCTTGGTGGCAAGAAATCTGAAGGGTATTTTGTCATGACTAAAAATAAAAATGCCTGGTTGAATTCAGGGCAGCCTTTGCTACTGAATGACCTAAATAAACTTTAGTTTATTTAGTGTCTTTTTAGTTGAAAGAGACAAGTACCTCAGCTGTTTTTTGTACATTTAGTGAATCAACTTTTGCCTAGAAGTGCTGGGATACAGTTTCCTCTTATCTACAGAAAAATAGGTGAACCCCTTCTCAGGGAAAAAGTCAACATTAAAAAAATAACATCAAAAGATGAAGCTGGGCATTGCTAAGAACAAAATATGTGCTAAATTAGGGCTGTATGTTTTGCCTTTTATTAATGGCATCTTCAGAGGATACTGACTCACTCAGTGACTGAAGTGCTTGTGGTTTGGGGCCCATCCTGATCCAATAATCACAGACCCAGGGAAGCTCTTCCCTTTTCGTTATGAAAGGAAGCTTCTGAATCCAGTTGCCATTTGCTTCAATACTAAGAAATATGGGTGGCAAAGCACTCAAATTAGGCTCTCTAGAAGTGAACAAGTTCTTATCTTGTGAGGTTATCCAGCTACTAATGAGGTTTTCTAAAAGGGAACGATCAGGATTTAGTTGGCCTGTGAGTACTGTTTCCTTCTCACTCTGTCAGACCGAGGGTTTTGCAAGTTGTCATTTCACTGTGTCCCTGCAAGGAGGGCTTTGCCAGCCATTAACACACACACATCTTAACTGTGGTCTGAGGAAGAGAGCTGAGGAGCCAGCCAGAAGGTTTGTTCTCTAGCCTGCCTTCAGATTCTCTCCCTGATGAAAATTTCTGTCCCTCCTCTTTGCACTACTCTAACACACCAGTGGTTGTTTTTCTGCTGTTTCCAGGAAGTGATAGATTAAAGGGCTGCACATCTCTGACTTGGCACTGTGTTTACACTTAGGAGTTTTAGCATGATTAGAAATTCAACTCTTCCTGTTACTCAGGTGTCAGGATTACTGCTGTGGAAAGCATCTGCTTTTAGGGAAAGGAGATAAATAATTCAAACTTCATACTGAAAGTCACCTTCTTCTACCACTGTGCTTGATGTTTACCAGGAACTTCTAGCAGTTATAATCATTGCAATGTCTCTACTGTGTGATGGTGACACCATTGAAGGGAGGTGACAGTTGTAAGGCCTCTTTTGCCTTCATGCTGCACTAAATACATGGCATGTAGGAGATTGACCTTCCCAATGGTAAGAGGCTAAAGGATTCTCATTGTCAATGTACTTAAGTCAGAATTGCAGAATTATCATTTTATGTTTTCCCAGCGCTTGGCCTGACCTCAGCAAGATAACAATCCAGCTTTGAAAACATAACTGTTCTTACAGAAAAAGTATTTTTAATTTAATGGTTAATCATTGTTAATAGTCTAAGTGTTTTATAAAAGGACCCAAGCTGAAGAAACTTTAAAATTTTAAAACCAAAAGGTTTTCCATATTTAGATGTAAAATGCTAATGCAGTTTGAAGAGTCTGGGCAGGGTTCTGTTGAGCAGGCTAGTTATGTATGCAGTTAAAAGATACCCTAAAATTCAGCTAGGAACCTGCTGAAGCACATGGAGGGTTTTCTTGTCATTCCTCACATATTCACCTCTGCCTATTTCTTTCTGTTGCTACTAGGTACCTTTATTTTTTCAAATTATTGCCATGTGAATCAGCTTTTGGAACTGCCTGGAGCCCTTGCAAGGGCGGGGAGTCCTGTGCATAAGTGGCAGCAGTCAGTGGTTCACAGACTCATGTCACACCACACGTTGGGCTTGGCATGATGTCCCAGCAGCATGAACATGAGCTTGTGCCTTCACTGAACTGGATGGAGGGACAGTACTCTTCATAAGGTGGCCCTTAAAACACCTAACTTCTGTTTAGCAATAAAACCTGGGAATCTGAAGTGATGTGTAAACTATTTTAAATGTCAATTTTCAAATCCTTCCTGT
Organism: Calyptomena viridis; assembly: GCA_013390005.1. Classification (NCBI taxonomy): domain Eukaryota; kingdom Metazoa; phylum Chordata; class Aves; order Passeriformes; family Eurylaimidae; genus Calyptomena; species Calyptomena viridis. The sequence continues at coordinate 82,970 of WEIV01006147.1, read as the reverse complement.
TTTAAACGTTTACAGTAGACAACAATGTTTAGGAAATACACCCAATGTATTTTATCTATTTGGAAGTTACTCCCATGGTCTTATTGGGAATGTGCTGGGATTTACAACTGTGTAACTGACAGACAAATGACATGCAGGCAGTTGGACTGCACTCTGAACAGTGATGCACTCTGAAAGCAGCTCCAGTCTCAGCCAATCAACTGCTGCTCAAGCCTCAATCTGCAACTGTTCATTAGTATATGCTGCTTCATGGACAGAGAAAATACATAAATCTTCCACTTCTGGCTAAGTCCTGCCTATCCTCTGTGCTGCAGATTGTAACCCCTGCAGAGGAAGGCTCTGTGCTACACTCTGGGATCCCATGGGTATTCATTCTGGCGTTCTTCTGCACTTGTCTGAGCTCTTAGAACTGTGCTGTGTGACAGTGCAGTGCCACTGCAAAGCGTGATGCAGTGCTGGCACAGGTCGCCAGTGGGTTGGTCTGTAAGAGCGCTGTTTTGATATAAGTCTTCCCAGTTCGTGCAGATCAAGAGTGTTTTCTAATTAAGACATCTCTGCTGCTTTAAATCTGTCAGTCAAAATGGGTTTCTTTTTGGCTTTGGGGGAGTGGAAGATTTTTTTTCTGAGTGACCTTAAATTACCCAGACTATACAATGGGTGGCATGATCAGGACACTCACAGTGACCACTTCTTTCTCTGTAGTCCTCCCCCATCATCTTTTGTCCAAAATACATCAGACCTATTCATGAGGTTTTCTTCTTCCAGTCTTACACTACTCGTAAAAAATTCACAAAGGCAGAATTGAGATTCCAAAAAATAATGCCAGCAGGAAACAGCATGGAGACTGAAGCATTCTAATCTTGAAAAAAAAAGGCCAACAAAGAGAATATTGTCTTCATTTTGTAAAAGTTTATTGTCAAATTGCTTTGACCTCAGCTTTAAACTTATCTATATGTTTCTCTGTAGCAAAATCTGAAATGCTGACAGAATGGCATCAGTGCCCAAAGTACAGTAATCTCATGACATCTTTTGCAGTTGGTCTTTATGCTCACTATGATAAAAAAGCAGCCAAAAAAGGCCATATTATATCTAATTGCCCTCACCCAAACTTGGACACTATGCAATGGACAAATAAAAATCAGCAAATGTTTTCTTGACTCAACTGCTGGCAGTATTCGACTTTTGAAATCTTTCAAAATAAATGTATTTCTGAAGATTTTTCTCTTAACCAGGTGCAATCCAGCTTCCAGATATAATCCTGGTTTTGTCTGGAAGCCTGCCATGAAGGGTCAGCACTGAATATCCCTGATAGCAACACATAAGCACACACCTATCTCGTGAAGCAGCTGGTGTTTCTTTAGTTGTGCTAAAGCTGTGCTTGGTCAGGAACATCACAGTCCGTGGGAGTAGCAATGAGCTTGAGGTCTGCAGACATGAATAGATCATCCATTAGTGACAGTCAAACAGATTTTAAACTCTGCAAGCAAAGACTATATACAACCAGCAAACAGTCTCTGTTCCTACTAAACTAGATTGAAATAAAAAAAACCAGTGATGATACGGAAATTCTGAAACAGCCCTGAAACATTCACATCTCAAAACTGGCACCACCATGCTTATACCTAATGACTTGGGGTCCAAAAAATTATGAAGGTAAACTATGTTTTAAAACATCTCTCGAAATCAATAGCTTTAAGAAGTTTAGTTATTCAGTGATGGAAAACATGCACTTCAGAGCTGCTTCCTGGGCTGAAAGTTATGCAGTGAGAATGAGGGATTTGGTCTCTGAATACAAATTTTTATAATAATCTAATTTTATTTAAACAAAAAAGTCATGATGTACTGTGTGGACCTAATTTTCTTTTACTTACCCTCTTTTCCCCTGATGAAAAAATCCCTTCAGTTAAAGAAATCATAAAAATAAAATAAGGGAGCAGGATTCAATTTATTAAGGATAAAACTGAGATTAGGAGAAATACCACTGTATAGAGGAGTTACAACATGAACCTCATATAAAATTCCATGGTAGTTCATAATCTTGTGACATATCTAATGACAATGTCCTGGGGGATGGGGCAGAATGAACATAGCTCTTTACATAGGACAGCATGACAGGTGAGCTATCAGATTTTCATTACAAAGCAGAGGGTTTTTTTCATTTCTACTGGATTTATTATAGTAGTTATTAAGGTCAATAAAGCATACCATTGACGCCAGGGAAGATGACAAGAAATACAGCAAACAAGCTGTTATTTATTTGTCTCAGGGACAATGAAATACCCACTGACCCATTCCCAGAGCAGTTATGTACTGCTTTTCCTTATTTCTAGATGACAGCTATCATGAGAGATGGCCTTTATTTTTTTTGTACATAAATATTCTAGTTTTTTGGAATACATATGTGATGGTTCAGAATCTCATGATGCACAGATGAGGTGCAATAATCTGTGCAATGAGATGAACAGAAAAAAAAAAGAAAAGAAGAGTCTCTTTTCTAGTGCAAATGGCCTTAATAAGATACTTGCCAGCAAAGGAATACACATATGCATCTAACATCTAAATATGAGTTTTCAACTTCCTCATATATTACTAAAATTAATGGATGACAGTACCTTGTCCACTAAGCAATGTCAAGATTTTTATTTTAAATTTTGAATTGTCCTCTTATAGTTTATGGTATCATTGAAAGCCCATGACAGATTTATATTACGCTTGAATTACAAGATGCTGTGAATTAGTGGGTTGCAGTTCTATCAAAAGCTTTAGGTAATGTCATAAACCACAGGACAGAAGCCTGATTCACGGAAGTCTCAACAGAATTACAGATTTGCAACTTCCACCTTATTTGCAATTTTATACACCAGTCTGGTGAGGAAATACTGATACATATACACCTCCTTGCCTAGATTCCCTTCTCTCAACTCCTGCTGCTTCGTCATTCTCTCCTCCTTGTGATTCCTCACAGCCCTTTCTACTGTGCATGTTGCTTTGAGTGGTAACTACAGTCAGTGTCTCAGCTGCAGTTTTAAGGCTCATGAGTCCTGATATCTATCTCTTCTATTTTACATTAACACTGAACTGCCTTCTGCACAGAAGTCTGCAAAAGCAAATGTGGGACGATTCATGATACACAGAAGTCTAGAGGCCAGTGAAGGGGCTTAATCCATCAGTGAAGGTGTCTGTGCTAACCTCCTGGTTTGAGAAATGGTGTATCTGGGGTGGTATTACCCCTGTCCTGATACTTATTTATACTGATGCAGATTCCCAGGACTCACTGTCAGTCTCTCGCCACCTTGGTCACTACAGCTCCTGGAGAAAAGATTTCCACCTTCTTTAAAGGAGGAGGCAAGCCAAGACATTCATAAATCTAGCCCCTTTGGTGATCCACTTTGCATTTTCGTGTATTACATGGCACAGTACAGAAGGCACTTTTTCTTCTCTGTGAGGATATATCAGAGCAAGTCTGGCAGACCACCTGCGTTATGGCTGTGACATTCACATCCAGCCTGTCCATAACTCAACAGCTTGTGTTTGACAACTACAAACACGTGGTTCCTTCAATTTCTAACACTGAAAGGAGAGATATTTAATGTACTACTTTCCCCCTCCCCTACACCATAGAGTCAGGGGACCTGGAAACCAGCAGGAAGGACGATTTCCACATCCCTAGTCAGTGGGCTGGTATGTGCAGCCTAGTGTCAGTGTTTCAGGGCTCCACAACCCCCTCTGCTGAATGGTTTCAAAGCACAATGCACTCCCAAAACTTTGTCTGTGGGACCCATGTCACTCAATGCCTGCCTACACTTTCATGAAATTTTAACAAATAAAAAGGTACGGTTTGCATGATTTACACCCAGATGAGCCACACCTCTCCTTGTGTTCCTCAGTGCTCACAGTTTCAGTTTTTTGTAGCTTTCTGAAATCTTACAGATCAAGTAATATGGAAAAAGTAAAGTAAATCTAATAGCTAGCAAGGGTTAAATAAACCTAATAGCTAACAAAGAAAACCTGAGATTCAGAGCTGCAAAAAGCCAGGACTTGCAGAATTTGGCACAAGAAAACAGATTGTACAGGTGCAAAAGTACGACAGCTGTGTATGATCATAGCCAAGGAACAAATTAAGATTGTTCTTGAAATTCCCTTGCAATTAGTGCAGGGACACTGCACATCATCAAAGTCTGTGCTCGCAAGTGCAGGATTTCACAAAGTGAAATAATGCTCATGACACTAGCTATGTTCCAGTGTGATCAGCAGTAATTAGGCAGTGAGGAAAGTCTTTGCAGACCAGGAGATCTGGGACTCCATTTTGAAGACTGATGTGGAGATGTATTTTAAAAAGCCTGCAGCCTTCCACTTTTAAAATGGAAGTCACAGCTATCAGATTTTAATTTTTCATAGTAAGCACTTACTGAGACTGTAAAGATCCATAAAACAAACAGCTTGTTGGATGTATCATCTTTGTCAAAGTGGATGAACAAAGCTCAGATCATTTCCCCATACTGATAGTGCACTTTTTTTCACCACCAGCTTATCTGCAGATGATTTTTCAGGAGAAAGAACACAAGCTGGCAAAAGGGTATAACCTGATTTCAGTGAATTAGTTCCTCTGGAATGTAATTGGTCAGGGGAAAATAAATTGATATAAAAAAGCCATATTAATTTTTAATCTTTGCTTTTTCAGAGGAAATATACATTCAATGTTAAAAATTGAACAATCCCATTTATGTCAAATTGAAAATTTAAAAAAAAGTTAATCATGGTCCAATTTTTGTCAAGCCTTTGCAACAGTGAAGAAAAGTGAGAGGAGTTTTTAGATTCAGGGGTTTTGAAGATTCAGGTTTTTTAAAGGACGTCCTTGATGTCTCATATACATAACTTAGACTCGCTTATTATTGAAGTAACCACCTAAAGTAAAATCAGAAAATGCAATAATAAAGCTCCAACAAAAATCATTGTGTGTTATATTGAATTTATTTTTTCTTTAATGTAATACTAATCCTATTTCTTCAAGAGGAAAACATTGGGAAAAAAAATGTGGAAACTGCATCTATTAAAAAAGATTGTACACTGGCACAGGCAAGGTAAAACCCCTCTGAGGAGCTGGTGTGCCAGAACACTGCATTAAAAACAAATTATGGTTACATTTTTCAGCTGTCTTCTCCCTTATTGACTTCAAGCATTCCAAATGTGGCTACAATATACATAAATAACAAACATGATCTTCAGGTCATAAAAATTTGTTCATAATGAAGTTGTTCATCATGTGCAGTTACAATCTTAAGTTTTCTATGGCACTGCAGGGATTTTTTCCCATGTTGAATGTTATATATTGTTCTAATATCATTTACAGCATGTTTAATTGAGCATAATGCATGCATTTTTTTCCAGATCAGAGACCTACTGTGCTTTTTGAACTGCCTAACCCTAACAGTGTATCCACATCACTAAAATGAAATATTCTGATGTGACGTGGGATGTGTAGACCTGAATTCTGCACTTGAGTTGTCAATGATTTTCCCCTTGACCTTGGGCAACTCACTAAAGAGTTCTGCTGGCACACTGCCAGACGCACTTGATTCCCAGGGACTTAGTAAATGGAATTCATGTACACAGTTGGATCCTCAAAAAATTACCTTATTTGCAAAGGTGTCCCTTGACAAACACATAAGACCTAAAATTTTAGCAGATACCCTTACCCTCAACTCATCCTAAGAAATGCAAGACAGAGAACAACTTCCTTCACCAACAGGCCCTACTCCTTTATTGAACCTTCTTGACAGACCAAGCTTTCCCAGGCAGCTGCTTTCTGCAGCAACGGTGCCTCATCCATGGTGACAACATCTGGGGAACTGCTGCATGAAAACAGAGTGGGAGAATTATCTTTGGGACCTTTCACTTTAGGACATAGTCCTGTTTGCAATTTTAAAGTCCTGGAGCTTACGTACATACAGATGCCATATCGAAATGAACAAACAACAGTCCTGCAGAGCGAAGCACAGAGCCGACAGGAAATGCCTTAAAGTAACCCCAGCAACCTTAATTTTCTCCATTTGTGAAGTCTTTAATTTAGTCATCTCACAGTAATGGCTCCCCTTCACCAGACTTCTCTGCTAGATGTTTAGAGCAGCACCAGCAACCACAAAGTTTAAGGTATCTAGGCAGTCTGTGCTGGAAAAATAACAAAAAACCAGTGGTAAAGCCCAAAGGGAAATTTGCTGATCTTTCAGCTCTGACAAAACCCCCATAGTTCCTATGCATTCAGTTTTCACTTGTAAGATGGGAAAACTGAGGGAAAAAAAGCACAAAAAACTCTGTGAAAAGTCCATCTTATGGAGAAATGATACTTCTAGGATGTTGATGTGAGTTTGTCCAACTCCTCAATATATCTAAAACCAGATATTTTGCTAGAAGTTCAATCCTTATCACTACCAAGCTCTGTCTCTCAAGGTTGTCTAGCCATCAGATTTATTTTTCAAACAAGAGTTTACTGACATAAATGGAAAAAAAAATCATTATGTTAAAAATTTATTTTCGATACACCATAAAATACTTTTTAAATTTTCAAAGATAAATCAAATTTTTTATGAAGTCTCTTTTGGGAGAAACTTTCCATGAAACTCTCACAAATGTGAAGGCCAAAGAAGAACAGTAGCTGTCATACTGTTTATATAATCTCTGTCTGTAGCAAACACAATTGCTGATTTTGTAATTTTATAGAGAGACTCCAGCTGGAAATGCAGTAAGGTTGTTCTCCCCATCCTCACTGGATTAGCTATGCTGGGATTTTTTGTTGAGTAAATTGGAAACTGGAGTTTCCCCAGTACAAAACCCATAAATAATAATCTCCTTTTCTGTCTCACTAGTGGAGCTAGTAATCAGACTAAGAAGAGCTTCTAGAGCAATTGAGGAATAGATATATTAAGATTTATAAAATATTATGTAGGAAAGAGCCAGTTGGCTCCTAATTTAACCATGATAAATACTTCCACATGGAATTACAAAAGTAAAGATGATACAGAGGTAAAAAAAAAAATTAACCACACAGTCTAAATTGCAGCATTTACTGCATGCTGGCTGAATAAACAGCTGCCCTATTATTTATTTGCAAATACAAGGGTTCTACATGTGTCAGATTCACTATTTTTCAGTTATAGGTGTGATGGGGCCCGGGCTCCTAAAACAGGAGTTTTTCTTCCTTTATCAAAGTCCAATACCTGATAAAAAAGTCGAACTCGCAGCTTTTAAGATTCTCTTGTTGTTTATTGTGTCCTTATCTCAATTCCAGCGTGCCATCCTACTCCTGGACCTAACACTCTGAAACATGTGCTGCAAAAGCCGCGAAATGGAGAATGCAGTGAGGTTTTAAAGACTTTTTTATCCAAGTAACTGTTACAACGTATTATATTTATAATTCTGTACCAATAACCATCACCTGTTACTAACACATTTTCTCTTCCTCAAGTCTATTCTACCAATGTCTTTGTCCCACCTCCACAGCAGAACATGGAGCAAGAAGAAGAAGAAGAGAGTATTCAGGACAACACCCAAAATCCTCCATCTTGTCTTCTTTTACATCCATAGTATAAAACTCGAAACTATAAATTTTCACCTCTGTGATAAACTAAACTATAATCTAACTTATGTTTTTACTACTTTTAACTCATCCATGAGTGTTGGAAGCTTTTCCCATGGGCAGAGATCAAAGACTGTGTCCTCCTGGGGTCCCAGCGAGGGTCCCAGACTCTCCAGGGCAATCTGAGGAGTCTTCCAGATATCTTGGACTCCAACATAGGTGGACCAGAGCTGTAAAGCAGAAATCAGTGTTTAACTCAAAAGGCAGTTGGTGGCTGTGATCTGTTACTGTTGAAGCAGAAAAAGGATTGTATTTGGAAAATGAGTCTAGGCTATCCTCTGTAGAAAGAAAATATAAAAGTGCACAAGCAACAGTAATACATAGAAGAGAAAAGAAGAAGTAATAATAAATGAACCAAAAAATTAATTTAAGAACCTTGCAAGCTGATGTGCAGCTACTGTAACATCTGGAAAATTCTCTGAATTTCAGTCTCTGGACTTAAGGCTCTGAAGAATGAGGCAAGAAGATCACAGGCAACCTTTAATAATCCTTCATGTCTCTTCTGGAGTCAGCTATCCTTTGCAACAGATCTCAGTAAAATTTAGCATATTGACCTCAAAACTAAAATCAGGTTACTAATTAGAGTTTGAAAAGTATTTATGACAGTCTCTTTTTCCTGTTTTATCTCGCATTCCAACAGGATCCAAAGGCTTTTGTACCCAAGGGCCTGTTTTGAAATAAGAATTTCAGCATGGAGTTTAAAATCAGCTGAAAACATCAGTCCAGTCCAAAGGTATTCCATCCATTTAATTAAAACAATAGGACAGGGGCTACATGTCACCTGATACTGAAAATTTGGTATGTTTGCAGTGTTGGTTTCTGAGTTTTCTATTAAGACAGGGAGGAAAAAGATGTCTCTCAACTCTGTGTTTCTACTGTTTCTCCTTTGGTATTATGCTGTGGGCTGGTGTGGTGCTCTTATGAAGGGAGTGGATCTTGTCTTGAGGAGTTTCCCCAGGGTGCCTAAAAGTACAGTTACTCTGCTTCTGAGGTCTGTTCAGGAAGATGCAGTGTGTTATTTCCTGCTGACTCAATCCATGTCTTGGAGCAGAATGAGGTGGGGGGAAGTTGTGCATCTTCTATCCCCCAAGCTGTGCTCCCAGCACTGGTGAGTGGCAAGGAACTTCCTATGGCAGTGGGAAAAATTCTGCACATTTGGGACAAAGGCAAAACCCAGGCATGTTGTAGCCAAAAGGTTTAAAACGAAGATTCACTCAATTGTTTTAATCAGTGGATTAGAAACTTGCAAGAAGCTTAAAAAAAATTTATTTGGAAAAAATGCTTTTTCTAAAATAGTCGCTGGAGAAAAAAGTGTAATAAATTTGACTATATTTTCAATCCAGAGTGAAATATCATTGGGAATGAGGAAGACAGGCCAGGTAAACCAACAGTTTGGTGGTTAAGGCAGCTCATCTGCTCTGTGGGATAATAAAGTCCTGATCCTGATTTAAATTAAGGAATGTGATTTTTTTGCTATTAATTTAAATGGTTTTTTGTTCATGCCAGAGGCAAATTTAAATTCGTTCTTGGGAGGTCAGAATTCACTTCATGTTAGTGAAAATGGGCTGAATTATTTATCATGCATAACGTTAGTAAAAAGAATACTAAAAACCCCCTCTTTTGGGTGGATAATCTACATTTGCATTAGCTAATCAAATTTGGATTTGACCTGCTTGGAAATAGACGAATTCAAAAACATAAGAAATTATTTCCTGACCAATAATAATTCTATCCACATTTTTGTAGGGCTATAAGGGCTTGAATAATATTCACCAGATATGAAATGGCAAAGAAGGGCATGGGAAAATGAATTATACTCACCATCAAATTTACATCCATATGCATAACCAGCATTTGTGCTTCTGCATTCTTCTCATTTCCTCATGAGAATCCAGTAATCCTACTGTTCCCATTCAGGTAAATATATTTTTTTCTTTCATTATTGTGAAAACAGCAACAGGATTTGGCCTATGAGAAAATAAAACTGCAGCAATATTTTAGATATGGTATCATTAATGTATTTTGATAAATTGTTTGGATAGAGCTTTTGATAGAGCTGCCATCTCCACTGGTCTTTCAGCTTCTTGATCTGAGCTTGTTCTCCAGGTCAACAATTCACGCCGTCAACCCTTTCCAGTCTTGATGTTACAGTAATTTCTTGATATTTTTATACTTCTTATATTTCGTAATGTCCAAACTTAAATTAAAGCTTAATGGTACTTACATTGGTTTACAACTAACATACTGGAGTAGTGCTTGTACTCTGTGTACTCAAGTACAGCTTGACTTTCAGTGGTATGACATACAAAGCAAGCTGACCTTCCCAACTAACATACACTAAACAGCACATCTCAGCATTTTACAGAACAGCTTTGGCATAATCCTCCCTAAAATCAGCTAGGATTTTACATTAAGTGTAACCTAATTACTCGAAGGCTGAAAGATCCATCACCCACCCCTGTTTCTGCAGGCCCCACTGGCAGCAGCAGGACCTCAAGCCCAGTGGGGACACAGTGAGGACACCTCTGTGAGCAGCTCCCCAAAAACCTGCCCATGCACACTGCGAGAATTGAGCTGTGGGAACCTGTGTGAGCACATCCCTGGGGCTCTGCATCTGGGCTAATTTACATGGGCTTCCCAGTGCCTAACACCAGTTTACTTATCTCTACATCTCTAGCCACATGTCTGTAAAAAACCCCTTTTAATTCCAAACCCTTTTAATTCCAAACCAAGTTTAGCATAAGCTTGGCTAAACCTGATGTATTCAAGGAGATTTAGGGCTGGTTTTTATTTTCAGTTTGCAAAATGTGTTGAAATGGATTAAAACTCTCATAGATAAGAACCTGTGGAGTCTAATGTTTATAATTTCTATGGCATCTTTTATGCAAGGATCTCAGAAACTTTTTCTAGTATTAAATGCACTTAAGCACTCCACTTGTTATTCCCATTTTAAGGAAAGAGTGACACACAAAGAGGTTGAGCAATTTAGCAAAAAGGGACACATAACCCAGACATCCTTAGTCAGAGAACAATTCTATTGGGATGAAGTATTCAGCCTGCCCCGCTAAAATTATCGAATTAATAGGATTATGAACTGAGACATGTAATATTCCATTAAAACCTGTAAAATAGCTGTAGTTTCTAATACATGAAGAAGTGTCTGGATTGTGATATGTGATATGAAGGAAAATGCCTTCACCGCTCACTGATACTTTGCCATTCACCAAAATAAAAAAAAAAAAAGAGAAGTAATCTGTTTTTTTTTTTTTTAATAGTGAACACATGAGCAATAAATAAAAAGAAAAATCATAAATGTTAATACCAGGGAACTAGAAGAGTTCAGGGAACCATCTTCCAAAATTGAAGATTTCATAACAATGTTTTCGAAAAAGTAAATTAATTTTTCATATGTGCATTTGTCACATAAATAAACAATAATACAAAATTAGATATCTATAATAGATATTTTATGTATAGATAGAGAGATGGATATCATGACATATCTACAATAATAGTGCTGAACATGTAAGTTTATTAACTGAGTGAACAGAAAGTGTTGAAATTTAAAAACTAGAATGTTATTTTAAAAAGCACCAGGTAGCTAACCCATTCTATAAGTTAGGAAAGATTTTCATATGCAAATTCAGAGTCTACAGTTCAAAGAAGATTTGAAGGCATTAAAAGGTCAAAATAGAGCTTAGCAATTTCTAGGAAGGTATCTCTTCTTTTACTGTGTTATTAATAATATAAAATGATCTTGACCTACACAATATATTATTATTCTGTTAAGGTAAATAAACATTGATAATATGGATTATTCTATCTTGCATAAAGTAATTTATTAATAGATTTGCAATCAAACTGGCTCTGACTTCTGCCTCTGGAAGGTCTCTCTATTTCTCATTTCTCTTTACCAGCGACTTTCTAGACTTTTTGTTATCTTTGGGCTCAAGTGAAATGATACTGAACATAGCCTTATAATTATTTTTCATATATATTAAGATACATACTATAATTTTCTGTTCTCCATACTATTACATTATTCTCTTAAGCTTATACTATGATATTTCTCGTATTCTTTTGTGCTGGATACAGCTGAGCATAAAGGACAGAAAAGTAAACACGTCTACAAGACCAAGTGCAAGATCCTGTGCCAGAGTCACAGCAATTCCAAGCACAAGTACAGGCTGGGCAGAGAACAGATTGAGGGCAGCCCTGCCAAGAAGTACGTGGGAGTGCTGGTGGATCAGAGGCTGGACATGACCCAGCAATGTGCACTTGCGGCCCAGAAAGCCAACCATATCCCGGGCTGCCTCAGAAGCAGTGTGGCCAGGAGGTTGAGAGGAGATTTTGCCCCTCTACTCCACTTTTTAAGACCCCATCTGTAGCACTGCATCCAGCCCTGGGGTCCTCAGCACAGGAAGGACGTGGACCTGTTGGAATAGGTCCAGAGGAGGGACATGAAGATGATTGGGGTGCTGGAGGACCTCTCCTCTGAGGACAGGCTGAGAAAGTTGACATTGTTCAGCCTGGAGAAGAGAAGGCTCCTGGGAGACCTTATAGCACCTTCCAGTACCTGAGGGGCATCGACAAGAAACCTGGAGAGGAACATTCTACAAGGGCATGTAATGGCAGCACAAGAGGTCATGGCTTTAAACTGAAAGAGGGTTGGTTTGGCTTAGACATTTGGAAGAAATTCTTTATTGTGATGGTGGTGAAGAAGAGAAGTTACCAGAGAAGTCGTGGTTGTCCAATCCCTGGAAGTGTTCAAGGCCAGGTTGGATAGGTGATCTGGTCTGGTGGAAGGTGTCTCAGCCCACTGCAATGGGGTTGGAACTAGATCATGTTTAATGTCCCTTCCAACCCAAACCATTCTATCATTCTATGATTTTATGAAGGTCTAAAGCAATAAAATGATTCAAGTTATCCTAGATTCAACAAAATTAAAGGATGATGATATATTTGCATGTCTTCAAATGTTCTGTTTGCCAAACTTGAATATTGTCTGTTTGGATACTTTTATACCACACCATAATTAGCACCCAGTACAGATGATGGGTAACTTTTGAACCAAGTTGACAGAAGATGCCAATGAAGAGGAACAGGTTGCAGGAATGTGTTAATATCAATGGAAATTTCATTTCAGAAGACTTCTGATCCGAATTATATACATTACTATAGCCAATAAGGCTCAGATTTAAATGACTCTTTAGTCTGACTCATTGCCACAACATAGACACCAGGCTGCAGGTGAATGCTCAGCAGATTTCCCAGTCTTTGCAGTAGGAATAGCCCACTTCTCATGGTTTTCATCATGTTCTGTGGAGCAAGGACCTGACCCTTAGATTCTGCAGTCCTCACAGCTGGGCTTGCCAAAATGTTTAATGATTAACACAGAAAAGCTTCAAAGGGAGAAATTGAAATATCCTGCCCATTTCCACTCTTTCCAAGAATAGTCACCCTGTGGGGGCTAATATATTCCTGCATAAATGAAGACAGAAGAACAAGGGCTTAACCCAAGTGGCCTAGAGGATCATCCAGACACATTAGATACTTTGAGACAACTTCCTTCCTCATCTTGGTGGATTTGAAGTAGTTTTTAACACACAAATTAGTGTGGTATAGGAAAAAGCCACTCCTACCCAGTTCTAGGCCTGTGGCTATATGGAGTTGCACCAAAAGCTCATCTGGCTCCCAGGCCTCTGAACCCAGGCAAACACAAAGTTAGCTTAAAATTGTTTCCTGCACTGAGATTACCAGAAATTGGTTCTGACCCTTTATAAGTTCTCTTTTCCATTTGCAGAAAAAAATTGTTGAGGGAATATTTAAACTATACATTTAACTTGATGCTGGTTTTCTTTGCCCACCCCTGTGTGATCCTCAGGTATAGACTTTCATATATGGCTCTCACTCTGCCTGTGGGTAGAAGATAAAAATTTGTATAGCAGTAATGCCCAGGAATGCTGATGTCAAGTACAGTCCTACTCTCCTAGCCAATGATAACATGAAAAGAAGGTCCCAGTCTGAAGCACTTCCTTCCTCACGTACATCTTCCAGTACTTATTATATCATTTAAGGGTTGGGGACTTTTTGTTTTGTTTATTTGTTGGTTTTTTTAAAGTAGATAAACTGAGAGACAATGGAAAACCAGCAACTGGACAAAAGTACACTGTCTCTACAGGTTTGGAGGACTTCTGTGTGGAAATCTGGGCAGGAAGTAACTTATTTGGGAACCGTAATAGCTCTGAAGATTTCCTATTCAGCTGTTAAACAGGTGGACCTTGAAGGAATTTCCTTTTAGAAATTAAATAGAACCATATGGTAATATCTACATACACTATTAAAGAACTTGAATATAAACACAACATCCCAATTTATTTTTTATTTAGAACAGATGGTATTTAAAAAGAGAATGCAAAGGAAATACTTAAGATGAGAGATACACAGAACAAAGCAAGTGAGTCAGAAAGAAGGTTCCAGTCTTGTTTTGCAAATTAAGTCTCTTTCTGGAAAAACAAGGCTACTCACACTCTAAACAGCAGTAGCAAAAATAAAATTAGGGGCCTTGTTTTCAGCTCTTTGTGCACGTGTCAAACAATAACACTGCTTTTATTCATGAAACATGAAAGACAGGACTTGTAATGATGATGCAAATAATGACTGAAGTATACTGGCAAAGAGCTGCACAGGCTGAAGGAAATATGCATCGTGTCCATTGAGTCTGAATCTGCTCTGTACTGTTAGTCACCCAATTCTGCAAGAAGTGCTGCTGTAAACCACCAAAGAATGGGGGATGTTAACCCCCTGCAACACTGGTTGGACATGGGAGGATGGTTGTCTATCATTCTCATTCACCGACACATCACGAATCGTTGCTTCACAGAACTGTGGCAAGAAGTCACTGATAGTTTTTTAGATCATCAACTCTTCTAACATCGACTTCCTAAATGTCAAAGCCCTCTTTTTTTTTTTTTTTTAAGCAACGCTTAAAGGACTACCGTGTTTACAATGGAGAGCTGTGGGTCCAGAGGTCTGTCTTCTACTCCTTGTAATGCTGTTGAATTCATGTCTGACCTTGCCTTGGGACACAGTGCCACGAGTCAGTTATCTTGTATATAAAAGGAACTAAATATTTGTGCATTCCACAAGACTTGTCAGTTCTATTTCGTTATGAAGAAAGAAATTACACTTTTTAGTGCAATACATGCTGATATTTTATACTTAATTATGTTAAGGTCATAACCACAAACATGACATGTTGCCTAATACCAAAAGCGACTCAGAAAGCATTTCAACAGACCACTTTTTAATGGTGATTTAGCAAAGATACCTTTACTTGGTAATTTTGTTTTTGCAGCAGATGTCACAATAACTAATGAGAACTTGTCCATTGTTTTAATCCAGCTTTGTATCAGGCAATTCCATCTATGAATCAAATATATTCATTTGATCCTCAAAATCCAGGTGATGAGCTTATCTTTCAAGACTTGAATAATATTTTAGACTCTTTTTTCTCTTAGTCTCCTCCCTTCAGATTTTTTTCTAACATTTTCAAGGTTTTTTTCTTGTAGCTACAAAGATATGCAGTGTCTTGTTTTTAAGACAATTCTACTATTTAAATTTGAAATCAAGAGACTCTCTTCAACATATAGAAAAAGGTACAACAGCTCTATTATTGAATAAATACATATTTAAAAAAAAAGAAACTGCTTCACTGATGGTGTCTGCCCAAGGGTCCAGGGCTGGTTCTGGCAGTGACAGTAGTCCTCAGGGATGCAATACAGGCTCACTGCGTGGCCTGGGGGCAATGTACTGATACCTGATGGCAGCACACGCTGGCCCTGAGTTGGGAGTGAGCCAGGAGCTACCAGGAGCTCCTCCTGGGAGCTGCAGTAAAGACTGTGTTGATTTAATGGGGTCCCAATTGTATTTGATGAGCGGACGACCTAAAAAACTTCAACGCTTGCAAGCTGTAAATTTAAAAAATTTATTCCCAGAGGGAAACAGAAAGGATTTTCACCCCTCCCGTTCCCTGTCCCCCCCACCATGTAAAGTGAAGCATGCTTAAATGGACATAGATTATACATATGCATAACTCCTCTATGAATAAACATATACATTACATCATTCTTAACACCGTTACATCATTGGTTAATTAGCATCGTCAACACCCATCTCCACCCAGATCCCCGCTCCACATGGGGATATGTGGAGCTATTTTTCTGGTGCTATTTTTGGGGTCTTATCATCACCTTAGGCCTAAGAACACTCTGTTATAAACACTGCTAACCACAAACTTGTTTAATTTTGTGAGCCACCAACCCATCTAGGGTGCCACTTGCTATCTCCCTCCCCCTGTTCCACTGTCCCTATTGTTGTGACTATGCTTTTAATTCCAACCTTATCATTACCTAGGCAAGAGGAGAGAAGTAAAGAGAAAAAAACTACATAACTACATAACTTAGCTTAAACTACATAACATAGCTTAAAGCCTATATTAAAATTAAAACTTAAACCCTATATTTCCAAATAAGTGTGGGACAGAAACCAGGCAGCAGAGTCAAGCAAAGAGGCTGTGTGGCAAAGAGGACAGGCTCAAGAGAGGCGTGGAGAGGAGAAGTGGGAGGCATTCAGCTCCACTGAGGTGGTTGCACACCAGCAGCAGCCAACCCAAGCGAGAGAGGGCAGGGCTGGTCTCTCTCTTGCACACTTTTTTGTATTCCCCATTTTCCTGATTGCCTTCCTGCAATTGGCCAGGCCATGTGTGGTGGAACAGCACTTCTGTCCGTCCTTCACTGCCTTTTCCCCCTTCCCCTGCCCTTCAGGCAGCAGCCATGACCACACGGAACCCCTGGCCCTTTGGAGCTGGTCCCTGGGGTGGAAACAGGGGGAAAGAAAGCACACAGCACCCGAGCAATTGGGATGGAGAAAAAAAGTTCCAACAGGATTTAAATCCAGGACATGCAGTTACTTAATTTGAAAATATATTGTATTTTTTCATTTCTAGTGTCTTTAAAAAACACCTATCACTTCACTTATCCTTGATAATATCACAAAATTAACCAAATGTTAGGACTAATACCTTCTCGACCTTAAGTATTAAAGGTCTTATGAGAAAAGGGTCATGCAACAAAAACATGTGTGCCGTATGCCAACAAGTAAACATACAGGTATGAAGTCCTAAAGGACTTCTTCATCTATATACCAAAAACATGTATTATTGAGATTTAATGGGTTAAGATTTGTTTTTATAATTCAGGATATAGAAGCAATTTGTAAATTTCCATGCTTGCTGCCATAAAATCAAGAACCCTGCTTAGCAGCAAGCCCACATCTTTCTGTTTGGTCTTTTATTGCTCATGCAGATGCTGAAGCTCTTTGTCTTGCCCTTGGATAACACCCCAGTCTCAAAGCCACAAGCTTAACTGGAAGTATTATTTTGAAAAATATATTTAAGGCTTTAAAGCTTGCCCAACAAACTTTTGAAAAGTTCATTAACACCTCAAAATCATGTAAAGAGAAAACAGTGGTACAATTTCCCAAGAGATTTTCTTTGAATTTAGTGAAGAAATAAAGATTTTGGCAAAACTTTTACAGAGATAACCTATAACCGAGGCAGAAACCTTTCATAAAAGCATCCAGCACAAAGCAGCTCACACCAGCTTAGTAAAATACAACTCATCCAGTTTAAGTTACCCAAAATAGATTAAGGAAAGAGTAAAGAAAAGAAAAGAGATTAAGAGAAGAAAACAGGGGTAAAAGAAGACAGAAGGAGAGAAAAGGAGTAAAGAAAGAGATTAAGAGAAAAACAGTTAGTGCTGAAGGTCCAATGGAAGTCTGCCTTACATGGCAGTGGCTGGAGAAGGAAAAGAAAATGAAAACGTGAATATGCAGACACATGCTCCCATATTTATGTGGTCTGGCCAGTGTGGCTACGAGCCCCAGGCAGGACCTCTGGTTCACTGACCACTCCATAGTCCTGGGCAGGAGTGAGAGGCAGTGCAGACAATCAGAGGCTGGGTCAAGGGTTACAGGGGACATGGTGTGAGCAGGCTACCAGGTGGGCCTTTGGATTGACTCCTTTGCCATGTGCCTTCTGTCCCTGTCGTGTGGCTTCCCTGCTATGTGGTTTCCAACCTGGCCCCTTCCCCAACACACACCGTTTGTTCCAACCCAGTAAAATATTAACAACTGACCCAATGTCTTGTATCTTGGTGTCCTTGCCGGTTCAAGATGAGCTTTGGCTTTCTTAACCCCACCTCTGCATGAGGGAATACTGCACCACTTGGGCAATATTTCTAAAGCCCTCCTTTGTAGCCAGGCCTAGTTTCTGCCTCCTGTATGTGGCCATTTTGCAGTGGAGCTCTGTCATGAATCACAGAATCATTTAGGTTGGAAAGGGCCTCTAAAATCAGTGCTGTTAACCCAGCACTGACTGCCAAGCCCACTACTAAACCATATCCCTCAGTGCCACATCTACGTGATTTTTTAAATAGCTCCAGGGATGATGGCTCCGTCACTTTCTTGGGCTGTCTGTTCCCTTTTTCTGAAGAAATTTTTCCTAATATTCAATCTAAATGTCCCCTGGTGCAACCTGAGGCCATTATTGTCATATTGCTTGTTACCTTGGAGAACACATGAACCCACCTGACTATTACCTCTTTTCAGGTAGTTATAGAGAATGCTAAGGTCTTCCTCAAGCCTTATTTTCTTCTTCCTAAATGATTCCAGCTCCCTCAGCTGTTCCCTGATCCTGCTGTCCACACTATTTCTGCTACAGGACAGGATGCCACTGGCCTTCTTGGTCAGCTGGGCACACTGCTGGCTTATCTTCAGCTGGCTGTCAACCAGCACAACCAGATCCTTTGCTGCTGGGACACTTTCTGGTCACCCTTCCCACAGCCTGTAGTGCTGCGTGGCATTGTTGTGACCCAAGTGCAGCACCTGGCACTTTGCCTTGTGGAACCTCTTACCAAGGCTCAGTGCCGTGGCCCATTGATCCAGATTGTTCAGACCCCTTTGTAGAGCCTTCCTACCTCTAGCAGGTCAACACCTGATGTCATCTGCAAACTTGCTGAGAGTGCACTCAATCCCCCCATCCACATCGTCAGTAAAGATAGTGTACAGGTGCCAAGGATACTTGGCTTAGCTGAGACGTGCTGCTGGTACATCTGCTTGTTTTTCCAGGTACTGATCTGGACCATTCTCACACCTGGACAACTCTGAATAGTCCTTGAAGTTAACCTAACTCCTTCCTCCTTCAGACACACACTAGCTGGTTTGTTCCAACCCCAATAATCATATAATTCAGACATTCAAATCCAGGATCTCACAGTAGTGAATGGTAAATTTCCATCATGACAAAGAGAGAGTAATAGAGAAGCCTCAGACACCATACTTAGTCTCTTAATAGTATCACAGTGTAAGTGGAGAGGAGAGAACAACTAAAGGATACATCATTTTTCAAGTGATATGAAACCTGCCTCATGGTTTCTGTAAGGGCAAGATATACTAGCATCATCCTTTAAGCACTTCATAGGGCATACCTTGCTCCCTGACTCTACCAGAGCCCCACTTCCTTCAGAAACTGCTGCCTGAGCTAGTTTTGGGAAACCAGAGCTGTTCCCCTCTAATGTTCAAGCTGAAACCCAGCTATCTTTTCCCTGTAAGGGAAGAGGACCATCCTGGTTCCTATCCCGTGCAGTTGCCACAGCCCCAAGCCTGCCTGCAGCTCTGTAAATCACTGCAGGAAAGGGAGCTGGCTGCCACTTAAAGGACAGCTTGGTGACAGTCATTCATCCACTCATGATGCAAAACAATTGGCAGAGTAGTCAAATGGGACAGGGCAAATAGCACCAGAAAGACACAGCTTTCCATAAATTGGGGGTGCAACCTCACTTTGTCATCCTCTCTGAAAAAGAGTGCTACACAACTATTTAAGACTATTTAAAACTGTTGGAGCAATATGACATAAAGTATTTATAATGAATTTTTGCAAAAGGTAGATAAGGAGCTTGTGTTGTATCTGATTCCCTTTACTGTGGGAAATGGGAAATGTCTGTCTATTTCTTCTATTCTTCTATTACGCTTGACAAGGATCTGCAGGAAATTTGTATTTGTGATTTGTATGCCTTTAAGCTAGTGCAAGGCAAAGACTGAGGGGACTGGAATTTTGTACGAGAGCTCTCCTAGGGCATGCAACAGCATGATGGAGTAGGGCCTTCGTATCCTAGAGGCATTCTCCATAAAAGGAAGCAGTGCTTATGGGTTGGAGCATTTGTGTGCAGGGGGCAGGTTTGCTTTGCTTCCAGTCAGTGCAATGCCAGAGGAACTACATTGCTCCCAGAGGTGCTTCACTGCATTGTGTGGATACATCAGTCTGTCCAGCTTGTTCAGGGCTCCTTAAACCATGCGTGATGAAGACACTGGCCTGTGTTCAGTACCAGTGGACTTCTATCTCACACACAACAGTTTTAGAGCCACACTAACTAGTTTATAGACAGTTTGGTCAGGTTTACATTACACTGTCTCCACAGAGGTGACTTCAACATACACAGCCTGTCACAGAGGAGCCCTGAGAAGGCAGTAATGATGTGTGCTTTTCTTTCTATCATTCAGATTTTGAATGAGAACACTACCTGAGCAAGACTAGAAAAATAAAACACTCCTAAACTTTTACAGATCCAGATGTAGGCACATTCTCAGCATCTGGAGGTAGCGGCTTATGGACTTCATAATAATTCTGTGATATTAATGACATTTGGGTAAACTTTCCTATCAAAAAGACAACTCAACTATGCTATCAGCAGTTGGTAAATCATTTATAGGATCTGTATCCAATAGCTAGGTGAGAAAAAATGCTGGAGTACGTTCTGCTGTTAACGCTGTTACAAGCAATGCCTTGTCTAAAATAGATCTTGTCAGTAAAACAAGTGGTCTAATGAGTAATTTTAACCATAATTTCTTAATGCAAGCACAAATTACAGTTTATAGGAACTCTACAGGATTTTACCTTTTAAAAATATACATGGTTAAGAACATACTTCCCTCGGCCTCAGGTCACGATGTTCTAAAAGGCTTCACTGGAAAGACTCCGTGTACAAGTAGCCATGATTAATATTTCCAGTATAAAACTTGAGCAAATATGATTTTATTCTCCAGCCACATGTTTCCAGTGCCATTCTTGCACAAACTTATGCCTGTTTGGTCTGGCAGTAAACAGTCCATTGTAGGAGCATTTGTGTGCTGTGAACTTTTTTACCAGATTGGTCTTTGATGGGTTTCATGTCCTAGAATTGTTTTACTAAGAAGTCACCTAGGCAATATTGTTGATGTAAATACTTGTAAATATTGTAGCAGTGCTTGTTGAGATGAATTTATGCTGCCTTGAAGCTACAGCTAATATTTCAGCCACATGGAACAGTATTTCAATTGTATGCAATCTTAGCTTCTGATCTCCATTTGATTCTATATTTGGTTTTGCTTTGCACCAGCATTTATTTTCCTCTGATGGTATCAAACACCATTTATCATATAAGTTCTTGAAGGAGAGTAAAAAACATGCTAAATACTTAAATACTCTTTTTTTTTTCCTCATAGTTCACCACAATGGCATGTTATCATGCAGTGAGAAACACAGTATTGAGCAGCACACAGGTCATTTCTGTTGTATTGTGAACCTGAAGGGATCTGCCCAACAATGCCATTATAAAAAGTATTTAACTTTTGTAGAAAATGCCACAGGCTTCCATTGAAGCTTTTCCTTCCTTAATACAGCTGTCACAATGTTAATAACTCTAAGGAATATAGCCCTGGAGTTTCCACAAAGAAAGTATTTCAGAGCATTTGCTGATCTGCTGCAGAAAAGCATAGCATGAAACTAATGATAAATGATTTTGTTTTACATTACAAGTGTGCTTGTTGTTTCATAGCATAATGTCCAATGAGGAAATACTTCTGACACAGTGCACTATGAAAGCATGAGATTAGCACCAGAGTCAGGACTAAATTAAATAAAGCAGAGCTCTAAACATGGATTCTCTCTTTGGAGACATCTCATTGCAGGTTACTATGAAGAGACACACAAAATGTAAGACAAGAAAATTTTGTTATAAGGCCATTTGTTGAGAACAATAAAGACAAACATGTAGCCAAAAGAAGTTATGAGGTTTAGTGGGTGATAAAACAGCAGATAAAATTCAGATAAATTCTAACTTTATATACCCATTAGTGTAGAATCTGAAATCAATGTTTCCACCCAGTAACAAGATCTATGGGTTATACTTCCCTGAAAACTTTGACTCTGCCCAGTAGCAAACACAAAAACAACCACATAGTAGGAAATTCTAAGTAAGGAATGGAGAACAAGGCAGAAGATACCATGCCACTATATAAAACCCTACATTTAAATACTCCTGCTATCCCTACATTTTAAATACTTCATATAGCTCCATTACCATTCAAAATAGGAGAACTGGAAAAGGTGTGGAGAAGGGAAAACACATGGACCAGTTTCCGTATGGGAAGGTCCCTGAGGCCGGATCTGGATATTTCAGGAAGGTATCCCTTATGCCTTATTATATTCTTTCCTAGGTATCCACTGTTGGCCTCTGTCATAGGCGAGATAGAAGATGGACTGTAAATATGAATCAGCATATTTGTCCTTATGCTCTTAATCAAATCTTAAATAAAGCTGTCTTTCACCATGCAGTTGATCCAATTTCTCCTGTGATTAAAGAATGATGACTGTTTTGGAAAGAATAAGCATTGTGCAAGGGTTAAATAATGAGTATCACTATTTTGAAGAACTAGGCACATCTAACTCTTTCAAACCCTAGGTAACCTTGACCACAATAAAGCATGTTTTCTGAATGACTCTAATTTTAAGACTATCCTTCAGTGCAGATAATTCATTCAAGCCCTGCAACAAGTGAGGCCGATCACAATGATATATTTTACCCTCTAGAATAACCACAGTGGAAAGCCTACAAGTGAAGCATGCTCACTGAGAGCCCAATACACATCAAATGTCCTTCTTTTTCATAATCTCTCTTCAACAATGGAACTAAAGACTTGCCAATGAAGAGTAAGTATAGAACATGATACTTACCTCAAATATTCTCCTAGCTGCTCCATATTTTCAGATCGACATAGTCTAGGCCTAACATGATTTGTCTGTTTAGCATCCCCGAATAGATCTTCCTTCCAAGGAGTTATCTTTTTTAATTCATGCAAGCTTTAAGTATCCACAACATTATTTGGAAAGGTGTTCTACAAGTCTGCCACCCACTGTACTGAAACCCACCTTCTTTCATTTGCTTTAGATTCAGTTCCTACTAGAAGCCTGTATTACATTGCAAGAGACAGTGAGCTGTCAGTCTTTACCATTATCTCTACACAATGTGTGATTCTGAAAACCTCTACCATATTGCCTTGTAAGCCTTTTCTTTTCCAGATTGGGAAATCCTACACTGGCCATGGTTCTGGCATATGCTTATCATACATATCATCCTTGTTCATCTTCTTTGGGCCTTTTCCAGTTTTAGTCAAGGATTTTTTTTTTTGGCCTCACCTTGAGTACTGTTTTGAGCACCACAATAGAGAAAAAATGTTTAGCTATTAGAGAGTGCCTAGAGGAGGGCCATGTGGATGGTGAAGAGTCTGGAGGAGAATCCTTAAAAGGAGCAGCTGAGGTCACTTGGTTTATTCAGCCTGGAGAAAAGAAGACTGAAGGGAGACCTCATTGTGGTTTACAAAATCCTCCCAAGGGGAAGTGAAGGTCTTGTGACCAGTGACAGGACTCAAGGGAACAACATGAATCTGAGTGAGGGGAGGTTAAGGTTGGATATCAGGAAAAGGTTTTTCACCCAAGGGGTAGTTGAGCACTGGAATAGGCTCCTTAGGGAGCCTATATGACCAGGGAAGTGGTCATAGCACCAAGCCTGACAGAGTTCAAGCAGCATTTGGACAATGCTCTCAAGCATGTGGTGTGATTCTTGGGGTGTCCTGTGCAGGGCCAGGAGTTGGAGTGATGATCCTGATGGGTCCCTTCCAACTTAGCATATTCTATGATTTTATGATGTTTTTTTTTTATGATAAAGGAGGCAGAACTGCACGTTCATATTAATGCTGAGAGTGAACAATGCATTTATGCATGCAAAATAATGCTATTCTTTTGCCCTTCATTCCTTTCTAAATTGTGCCTTTTATTTTGTCTTTTCTTGAAGTCTATTGGACAGACATAAAATTGACATTTGCCATTGAATTGCTGCTCATGATCCAAAGGCTTCACTCCTGAATATTGTTGGTCAGCACAGACTGCTCCATCTTAGGCAAAATGGAATTTTTCTACCTTACTTGACCTGTATTGAATTTCATCTAACATTTTATAGCCCAGTCACTAGTCCTGAAAGTTCCCCTATATTTCTTCACTGTTGTCTTCATCCTTACTATCAGAACAACCTCAAGTCCTCTGTAAATAAGCTCACTGACCACTCACTGTATTCCTTGTCCCCTCCTTCTCCAGTCATTTCAGCGACACAGGTTTGGGCATGGACCTCTGTTGCTGTCACATATTGGCATAGCTGTCTCAGCCTTAAATTGATGGAAAAGGATAAGTGAGATTTGATCTCAGAAAAGGCCTCATGTTCTTAGTGTGTGTGAACGCTTTGTGAATGTTCTATCTTACGACCAAAGAGTCCTTGAAACACTGTGAGTGTAAATAAAAGTTGAGAACATGGGGGATTACTTGGAAGAGGCTGGTTGGTGTCTCTCTCTAATTGGCAGGAGAATAAGAGGTTTTTGAAACAGCTATGCACTCTTACCAGATGGATGTACTGTAAATCATGAGAGATGTATCAATAAAGGGGACTCACTCTGAGAGAAGGAAGAAGGAGAGATCATGGAGGACAAGGCAGAGTTCCCAAACTAAGCTTGCGTGTTAAGTTTGTTTCAACTGTTGGTATGCCTTGTCTGAAATCCCCAGAGCCCCCAGCGTAGTTTCTATAGACCTTCACAGACTTTGGTGACTCTTGTGAAATGTTGTAATTGACATTTTCCTTCACCTTCAGACAATCCATGGCTTCTTGGCTTCCCAAGAGCTTTTAAAGGAAACTAACTAGACTAATTATGAACCAACCATCTTCCCACACAAATCACATATATTCACATGTCCGCTAAGTTAATTATTTCTCAGAATTTTACTAGCTTGCTGGGTTTAAATGTTGTGCTACAGATGCATAGTTTCCTTCATTCTCCCTGGAACCTGTTTGAAAGACTGACATAACATTTGCCATTGGTCCAGTCCTCATGTGCCAAAATAATTTTAAACGAAGTTACACATCGCCATTGTCAATTCAGCAATTTCATCCTTGATTTCTCTTAAAACACATGGATCAACACTGTCCATCATCAATTAGTATTTCCATTGTCAATCTGAGAATCAAAGAATATTCTGAGTTGGGAGGGACACACAAGGATCATTGAGTACAACTTTTAGGAGAAAGGCCCATACAGGGAATTGAACGTGTGACCTTGGCATTATTAGCACCAGGTTTTAACCAACTGAGCAATGTTTCCACAGCCTTTTCAGCCACTTCAGTGTCAGATGTACCCTCTGAGAAACATCTGTCTCCAAAGGGATCTAACATGGATCTCCAATTTGGTTCACAGTGAAAACTTAAGTAAAGAATTCATTTGGCTTCTCTGCAGTATTATTGCCCTCTCAGTGCTCCTAAAATGCCATGAGCACCATTTGGCTCTACCGCCTCTCTGGTATGCTTTCTGTTCTTCATATGTCTGAGAGAATATTTCATATTCATTTGATCCTTTTAGCTCATTGTTCCTTGAGCTCTATTTTGACATGCACTATTGCATTTATACAATTAATCTGCCAGAGTTTAAAATCCTTTGTCTTTTCCTCATTTGGATACAGTTCCAGCTTTTTGAAAGATGTCTTCTTATTCTAATAACCTACTTATTGTGCTGATTAGACATGCTTGCTTCCTTTTCATCCTTATTCAAGCCTTCTTAACAGGTGGTACACACTGCTGGGCTTCCAGTATGCAGTCCTGCAGTAACCTCCTTATAGCCTGCAAAGATTTACTCACTTTAGGTTCAATATGACAGATTCCTAATTTTCACATATTTCCTCTTCTTGAGTTTTGTACCGTTGGGGTAGTAATGGTGGGTGGTGAGACTGACAGTGAGGAGTAAAACTAACCTTTTTACCTCTGTAGGGATGCTGAATTTGAATTTAGAACTTGCTTGCACGTACATTAAAATCAACACTGGTTGTGTCTAAGGAGGGATAGGTTAAGACCCACAGGTCAGGACTTACTGGGTTTAAAAGGAGTAATTTCTATTGGTGTCTTAAAGCTGCTTAAAAATTGGCAACGTGATTAAGAACCACTCAAGGATTTTGGACTAATGAAAGTCAGAGGTACTAAAAACTTCGTAGCAGGGATTCAACAATGGGCTACATTAGCAGCCTTCAAGCTAAAGAATAATTTATACAACTAAGAGCAGTGTCCTTTTGCCATTTATTTATTGGTGCCATTTATAAACTATTAATCAATAAGTCCTTCTTTATTAATTTTAATGTTACTTACATTATTTGGAGTATGTCAACCATACACAGTTTAATACATAGTTTTAATTAGTTAAAAGACAGGGAGCCACTAAAAATACACATTAATCAGTGAGAAAGCTGAGATATTAAGCATTCTTTAGCTCATTTTTAAGCCGGTACTTTACTAAATCCCTACAAGCTCTCTAGATCTTTTGATATGCCTGCAGAACATAGTACTTCGAAAACATCAAATTAACTTTCGAAGGAGCCTTTTTATGACATACACTTACTTTTTTATGAATGACTTCCCTTTTTAAAAGATGAATTGTATCTGGAAAATACAGCAGTTCCAATTTATTTCCACCAGATAACATCTTCTTGTCATTCAATTTAAGATATTATTCAGTAAAGAAATTTAGCTCAGATTTGTGTTAGTGTATGAGAAACTAGTAGTCCTCTAAAAATACTTGCAATACTTCCAAAAGGTTTTACTAATACCTTTCAGTCTATTGAAAAAACCCTGAGAGTCATGAAAGGTGACATAAATCATATTAGGCAAACCCATGAAGCCATTGAGGGGAGGAAGTCATACTATATTCAGAAAGTATGATAATGCATGTTACAATCAGCTTAAAACAGTACAGGTAACTATTTTTCTGGCACAGCTGACAGAAGCTTGATTTTACAGGCTTAATCTTTTTCACATGCAGTAATTTGCATACCCTTTTCCAGATCTTATAAAATTCTAGCAATTGCTATCATCAGAGTTGTATTTTTAATATCACAGTGCAGACCTCTATCATTTGAGGCAACTAATATTCACAGCAGACTGCTACTCTCTGTTTGGACTGATCACTCGAAAAGACACATGTGGCTTTTGCTGAACCTTTTCAGATAGTAGAGTCCAATTGCTAGTTCCTCACAGTCCCTACTGCCTACTTTCTTTTATCCTACTTCTGTAGACCTTTTCTATTTCTGTCTGTCCACATCCTCACCACTTCTTGTCCCTTTCTTTACTATCCTCCCACCCTACCCTGATCTCTGCTGATACCCCATAATATGTTTTTTTCTTGTCTCCTTGATCTTCTCCAATTTACACAATTTCTATGAACAAAATGGTCTTTTTCTCTGGCATTGGTCACAGGAAAAACTTCAATATTTAAGTTGATGCTCAAAACCCATTTATTCTTAGACAAATACCCAAAGTAAGTTCAATCTCAATTGAATTTGATAAATACAATAATTTGGTAAACAGGAGCTTATATAAAACCTTAGCTACCAAGCTGTCTGTAGCAGTTAACTGACCCTTTGACAGGGTCAGAAGAGCCTATAATAAAGAAGGCACTCTAAATTTAGCTTAGAATCCAATCATTAAAAATGAATCTAGGAGCTCTCCCCCCCACTTCATTGTCATATCTGCAGTCTGGCTCTGCCTTCACCCAGTGATGTCTGTGCAAAACATCAGCTTCTGTGGGGAAAGTGGTCATTTCATACTTTTTTCTGAAAATTTCAAAAGGCAAGGATAAACTGTGGCATCCAGCAGGCACACATTCTCTTGTATTTGCTTATAGTTTCGTATAAAAACCTCTCCCAAACCAAAAAGCTAATGAATGGTAATGGATGCATGGATAACAAAACCCCATAATTCATGATTATTGCTCTGAATTGAGCACTGCATGATACTGAACATGGGGAAGTCAAAATAATCATTGACACTCTCCACTCCGTGCAGCATGAATGACCCAGGCTAATGCTGTTCTGAGAGAAAAACCTTTGAGAACAAACATGTGACCAATCACATTATCACTCCTTGTAAATTTCTTTCACAACCTCTGGCAACCTGAACGTTTCAAATTCTTTCCTAGTGACATCTGTATTCATTCATCTAACTGAGATTAAAACCCACAGCAACAACACTTCCCTTGTGTAAGCAAGCATCACTGTCAGCCCCGTTCCTGGACTCACCAAAACCTGCTGCCCTTTGGGCCCTGCTATCAGCTCTTTCCTATTGATCCTCTGTGCATGACCAGGTAACAAAGAATATCCTGAAGACACCTGTAAACCCTGCACTTCTAGTTTCCAACTGATAACAGTCCTGCTCACTCACTATTTCTCTGCTCTTTCCACACAAACTCTTAATGCCTGACAAATACCCCATTTGTGTCATTTGGGAGTTGGCTTAAAACTGCAGGGCAAGCAGCAAACACAAACAGATGGGAAGAGTTTCCTTGGAGTTATGCATATTTCTGTCTGCACTCTACCTAGGCTGAATAGCAGTCTGCTTAAAGCATCTTTCACAACACAGCAGGCAAAATGAACATCAGCATACAGTTACACAGAATTTGTTCTCATCATGCTGACTGACAGGGGAATATATTTGCTGTCTGAGCTGATAAGTTGTTGCTGCAAAGTAAAAATCTTTTACATATTGCACTGATCAATATGTTTAATTAAAAAATTTTAATTGGGTCAGGATTTTAAACTGTCAGCGTTTTTTTAGTTGAAATGTATTCTTTGTCCTCTCTCCAATTAATATTTAAGTAAAGTGTTTTCATCAGCACTTAACATGAATATCAGCTGCAAACTAAGACAACTTGTCAGGAACAAAAATGAAGACTTTGCAAACAAATTCACAAATTTCACCAATATTTGCAATATTAAAATTACTATACTGAAGACCACTGGAACTGCTCAAAGTGAAAGGGAGTATTTACATTGTTTTAAATTCACACTTAACTTCAGAGGTTGAACTTCCCTGGGTAGACTTTGCATTTTGAAAGTGCTGTAGATAAGAACATCAAAGCTAGCAAGCTTCAATGGGAACAGAGGTTTCACGGACTGACTGGTCTGAGGTACTCGTCAGCAAACCTAATTTAGCATAATATTTGACTGTGTCCCAGATAGAAGAACTTGAAGTATGATACAGCTCCATTCCCCAAATCTTGCAGACATGCCTATATGCCTATTTCATCAGCCATACATCAGAGACTACAGCTCTTTTGTCTTCGATGTGGCAGTTTTCAGAAGCTGCTAAAGGTCATGAAAGTAAAAAGGATAGGCAAACAAAGGGAAAACATGTTTTTCCTTTAGGGAAAGGCTCTAGTTCTGAGCTGAGCAACTGGTTGGAAAAAGGAAAAGAAATGTGGGAGCAATATTTATTAAAATACAGTCAATTTGACTTAGCAGATTTAGCGACGTTTCCTATTCTCAGCAGTGGCATGGCCACATGCAATCCTAGGCAAATATTCCAAACTGTAACTGCAATGAATAATGGCTTTTTGCTCTGAGTTCAAAGCTCTTCATGACAGATCTACAGCCTGACTCATTATATTTGGAGTAATGATTACCCTGTATAAAACACAACAGCTTTCTCCTTGGGGGATACAATGGAAATCTTTCTTAAGTGCCTAAACCTAGCAAACTTGTCACATAGAAGCAGGTAATGCGGTTAATGGGAACTTTTTGAAAGTATCCAAATTCTTTTCTATGCTGGGAATAAAAGTTCCCTTCAATACCAACATGTAGATGCTCTTTAAACACTTCTATACAAACATTTAGTATTTTTCCCATTGCTTTGTGCATTCAAAGGAGGGTGTTCAAGCAACTTGCCAAACCATACACTCAAAACATAAAGTGTATTCTTCTGTCTCAGCAGCTGACTACCTTTTGGTGCTACCTCTGACTCCAGTTCCTGTCAGTCTTTCTCTATTCCTTTCATGAAGCCCATTTCTGTGTGGGTTCATCATTCTTCAGACCCAGTCAGCATTATCTCCATTAGGCTTCCCTGTCTTTGGGCTGTGTTAGCACTGGAAAGGCCAGAGCCTCTTTCAGAGTAATGAGGTGCAGATGTGCCTCTGCTTTTCAGTCTCCTGTGTTCCTTCCCTGTCTTGAGCTAATAAGATAGAGATTTATGCTCTTTACACGACATGGCATGAAGTACACTTTAGGACAATGGTCCTAATTCCCTGCCAAATCTGGATTTGGAAAACATTCCTAGGGATGGGGAGATTTGAAGACTACCACCATCTACCAGCAGACTTCAGATAGACTTTTTTTCCTATAAAGATGATTAAACTTCACTTTTTGGATGTAGATTACTTGCAGAAATGTCATCATCTAAACAAGACAAACTGTATGCAGCAAAGCAGAATACATATTGCTGAAGCTGCTTTATCTCAGTGAAACAGGGGCAGCTTTGTATTCATGAAAGTGACCATCAGAAAGGGTGCTGGTTTTTTATTATTTAGTCTAACAACTGAAGGAAGCAAAAGACCAAGCTATTTTAACTTTTATTTTTAAAGCAGCTCTTACACAGATTGTGACGGGAGCATTTTGTGAAAGACACTCTCACATCTTTGTTGAAATCAGGTCTAGTTAGGGAAGGAAGCTTTTGCTTCCTTTTTCTGGTGATTAAGAGTCTAGGGCTTAAAGGGCAATTCCAGACAAGGAAGGAGATCTTTATCACTGCCCTTGGAATAGTTCCCACTGTTGTACTCATTTTCCCTCTCTTTTAATCACAACTTACAGCTGTAAAACATCTCTGAGAATGGTACCAGCATATCAGCTGTTCGATGAAGATGCTAGATCATTCAGCATTGTTATGTTTTCAATACTTATAAATGCTTCTAATAATATTACATGGTTTCAATCAGTAAACAGTTCTTAAGAACTACCACAGCTGTTTTCTGAGTAGCTAAAGTAGATCAGCTTGTAAGAAAATAGCACAGGACAGTCTTCCTCTAAAAAATACAGTGTGGGCTGAAGCCATCTGGCGAGTATTACATGTCACCTTCTTCTCTCAGCAATATTCACCTAGGGTCCAGTCCATACAGGAGAGATGTTTTACAATGCAAATCAGGATGAGAGTTTAGGATCAGCTCTCAGAATTCAGATATAACACATCTCTTTAATCAATCAGCAAAGTTGTGTGGAGATGGTTTCCGTACTAAATTAGGGGGAGGACATAACAAATGGCAGACCTTCAGTTCACAGCAACCTGAGAAACTCA
Organism: Calyptomena viridis; assembly: GCA_013390005.1. Classification (NCBI taxonomy): domain Eukaryota; kingdom Metazoa; phylum Chordata; class Aves; order Passeriformes; family Eurylaimidae; genus Calyptomena; species Calyptomena viridis. The sequence goes on along the minus strand of WEIV01006147.1, from coordinate 51,761 downwards.
GGGACTGAGGTAACAGACAACTTATGGGATTCAATAGGAAGCAATACCTCTTGGCAGATTAAACCCAGGCATCAGTATGGGCTGGGAACTAATTGTCAGGGCAGCAGACTCAGTGAAAAAGACACAGGCAATACAGTGAACGCCAGGCTGAACATATGCCCCCATCATGTCAAAATAAACCACTTAGGCCTACCTTAGGGGGAACATAGCTGTTCAAGGGAGGTTGTTACACACTTAATCTGCTGCTGGAGGAGTGGGCATAGTTGGTCTTCTGTGTTCGTTTCTGGAAACCTACATGCACTTCAAGAGAGATGTTAAAAGTTGGAGAGGGTCTATGAAGTGTCTATTAAGATGGCCAGGGACACAGAGCACATGAGCTATGGGGAAAACCTGAGGGAGTTGTACTTCTTTGTCTGGCAAAGGAAGGTATAAAGGGTGATAAAACAGCAGTTTATGACTACACAAAGAGATCACAGAACCACAGAATCACACAATCAAAAGACTGCAAAAGACCTGTGAGGTCATCAAGTCCAACCTATGACCAAACACTACGATGTCAACTACACCATGGCACTAAATGTCATGTCCAGTCTTTCCTTAAACACCTCCAGGGATGATGACTCCACCATCTCCCTGGGCAGTCCATTCGAATATCTAATCACTCCCTCTGTGAAGAAATTCTTCCTAATGTCCAACCTAAACCTTGCTTGGTACAGCTTAACACTATGCCCTCTTGTCCTATTGCCGGTTGCCTCAGAGAAGAGGCCAAACCCCACCTGACTACAACCTCCTTTCATGTAGTTGTAGAGGACAGTAAGGTACCCCCTGAGTATCGTTTTCTCCAGGCTAAACAACCCCAGCTCCCTCAACTACTCTTCAGATCCTTCACAGCTCCACTGTCCTTCTCTGAACACGCTCCAGCATCTCAATGTCCTTCATGATTTGGGAGGCCCAGAACTGGACACAGTGCTCAAGGTATGGCCTCAGCAGTGCTGAGTACAGGGGAAGAATCATTGTCCTAGTCCTGCTGGCCACAATATTCCTCATGCAGGCCAGGATGCCAATGGCCTTCTCAGCCACCTGTGTACACTGCTGGCTCATATTTGTTCACTTTCCACCAGCATCCCCAGGTCCTTTTCTGCTGGACCACTTTCTGGGCACTCTGCCCCCAGACTTTGTGGCCAAAGTGTAGGACCCAGCACTTGGTCTTGTTGAACCTCTTGCCATTGGTCTTGGCCGATTGATCCAGTCTGTCCAGATCCCTTTGTAAAGCCTTCCTACCCTCCAGCAGATTGACATTCTGCCCCAACTTGGTCTTGTCTGCAAATTTTATATTACAGATATTACAGAGATAACATAGACTTCTCTTGGCAGTAAGCAGAGAATAGAACAAGGGGCAGGGGGCATGTGTTGTGACTTTGAATTTTCAGATGGTACATTAGGATGAATTTCTTCACCCACAGGGCAGTGCAGCACTGAAAGCAGCTGGATAGAGAGTGGGTGGGCTTTTCTGCTTTTCAGTATTCAACTAAGCAAACCCATTGCTTTAGTGTTGCTGACAGTCGAGATAGCTGGTGATAGATATAGCGATCTAGCAATGGCAATATTTCTTGTTTTAAACAGAAGGATGGACTGACTGGCATCCAGATGTCAACACCAATCAATGCTTCTATGATTGTGTGAGTATTTCTGCAACAAAACCTGTCAAATTATGCAACTGAGGTTCCCTGAGCTTCTACAGCACAGGTCTACTGCATTACTTTATTTACTGAAAGAGAAACCAAGTGGTTGAACTGTCTTTGTTGATAGGCAAATAGCCAAAATTGTCTTGACTCTGATACTGAAACTGATTCTAGTCCACAATCTTGAACTTTCGTGAACTCCTTAGAGTGGAGCATGCTTCACTTCACAGTCCAAATAAATGTTCATCCAAGGTTAAAATATAGCCATCTTTAACAGAAATTTTCCAAATATAATTGAGCATCAGTAAAAATTAAGCCTGCCTCAGCTTGTGAAACTTAGTAACCTGCAGTTACTTTCCTTTATTCTCCAAATCTCCTGAAAAGTCACTCTTTCAATCACAGGATTGGGACCTCTGTTAATATATTACAGCTGTTGTTAGTTGGAATTTTTGGAGGACAGTGCTTGTCTCTGTAGGCCATCAGTAGTCAATTCCGTGATCATCAGGTTTGCACAAATGTCAGTTTTATGTTAGTCAAAAAAAGCTTCTCTCAGATGTCACCAGATTTAGACAGCAACATCTCTCTGTTTTTTCTTCCACCATCCTCTATTGCATACTGGGGGGAAAAACAACAGATTTTTTTTGCATGTAATTGTAAGCTTTATATTATAGAAGAGCTAGGAGTCACTGACAGCAGCACTGGCTAGCTGGGAATGATATGGCAAATAAAAACACCAAAGCCTGTCCTTCATATGTCAGCAGGTGAAACATTAATTGCTACACTGGGGGCAGGTGACAGATTCTGGAATTTAAACATACCTTTAGCAAGCTGACATCAAGTATTGTAGTGGGAGATGGGTAACATCTGGCTGTCTCAGCCACTAGTCCGACTGTTTTCCCCAACATAACTCCAGGCTGACTGAGTTTTCCAAATCCTCTTTGTTCTCCCCCTCAGCACTAACACCAAATGTATGAAATATTTTGCTAATAGGCTATGATCTGAAGGGTGATCAGCATTTTGTGAGATAGTGCCCAAGAGCAGGTATGTATTATAAGCTCATCGTCTTCTTCCAGATTACAATTAATTTCCTGATTTGATGTCAACATTTTTACCTGTGATGACTTGTACCTGGTTTTGTGTTAAAATACAGTTTTCCTCCAAGGACAGTAACAGCTCCATTTCTTTGCCCAAATCCTGCAATGTAACTATATGAAAAACTAATATTTAGCATTCACTTTTTGCAGGAAAACAATAATGGACGAGCAATAGTACACATGCCTAGGTTGCTTTTTTTTACCTCTTCAGCATAAGATACCTGTGGGTGTGTTACAACTCTTTTTCTCATTGGCGTAAGTTCAGCACTTCATTTTATTATGTGCTAATTTTATGTCTTTCTGTAGCCTTTGTACAAAATGAATGCTATAGAAAACTTAAATCACAAGTTCCAGCTTGAATCATACAAAAGAGAAAGGCAATTGATTAATTCATGACTGCAAAACTTAATTTGATTCAAGGGCCATTAAACTTGCTTCATATTCTTTTACTAGTATTTATTTCCCTTTTATTAACTGCATTAGGGCTATAACACTGGAAAAAGCATTGGGAGAAAGGAAAGAGATGGAAAAATTTAAAATCTTACTATTTACATTGTAACATATAGCAGGCTTATACAAAGAAGTCTAATGATCTGTGAGATTGATGCCTAGCCAATTTTAACTTTATTCCTGAGAACTGGATTGTCATCTAAGATTTTGTTTTGGTTCAAAACCAAAATTTGGATATGAATTCCCACTCAGTTCAAGAATGCTTGGCTCTGCACTTAGCCTGGGACTACAATGTCAGTGAAGGGTATGTGAATTTCAGAGAGCTAAAAGGAAAAGAAAAATCTAGGATACCTGGGGTAAAAATTGCATAGCACAGGAAGAACAGAGGGGAGTGGAAAACATGCTTGCTTAAGTAATGTTTGGACCACTAACCTCATTTTGCAGCAGGACTAATATAGCTTGCAGAGATGAAGACACAATTGTAAAATTCAAATGAGCAAGTGATAAATTCATAGGCTGTCTGCATCCCTACTGCAGCCAAACAGTTATCCAAGTCCATATCAAGTGACTGCTGGAAGTCCGGAAGGTGTTTTCTTGGGCTGTTTATATTGGACTGCAAAGTGATGAAAGCTATTTTTATGTTAGGATTGTGTCAAAGCCATTAGGGGAAGCTGACTTGCTAAACCCAGAATCAGAAATCTTGCATACTTGGGGAAAAAAAAAAGAAAAAGAAAAAGATTAAGACAGAGTCCTCTGCCCTGAAAATTCTGCTGCTATGTGAATTAACATATTAAGTAACCTCAGAAAATGAAGGAAAATAAATTTGGTGAGAGGAAAAACCTTACACACTTGAAGGGTGTACAGTTAACTTCTTTACTCACTTTATTTTCAAGTACATGGTAAATTTCTGAAAATCCCGATCTTTTTACACATTATGGATAGATTTAACAAGGCAATAGATGATGCCTGTAGTTCTTCTTGACAGAAGAGACCCTTGACTTGTTCCCAAAGAAGGGCAGTGAGGATGGTGAAGGGACTGGAGCACAAGTTTTATGAGGAGCAGCTGAGGGAGCTGGGGTTGTTTAGTCTGGAGAAGAGAAGGGTCAGAGAAGAGAAGTTATTGCTCCCTACAGCTGCCTGAAAGCAGGTTACAGAGAGTACCTTAGGGAGCAGTGGTGCTGGGAGCATGAGTACTAATGAAATCTGATTTCCTGCAGGTGAGCTCCTGGTCCTCTTAGCTAGCTCTGAGCATTACTTTTGGATGGGGTTCATGATATCTTGGAAGAAAATAAAAAAGAAATTGTAGTAGTTATCCAAGTAGAAATTTTTGAGTCACCCTTTTTTATGAAGCTTACGGTAATCACTGTAGACTTTTTAATATGTGGTAAATTTGATTAGAATCTTTAGAAGAATCAGAGGAAGAATAGGGGCACAGTTGGCTGGGGAAAGTTTAGTCACCTATGGCCTAGTCTCTCAGGGAATTAAGCAGGAAACACTTTCAGGAGGTGAGAAACTAAAGTACAAATTATCACTGTTGAGCTGAACAGTCATGAGCTGATAGAATGACAGCACAGGATGACACCTTGTGACTCGTCATGTTGGCAATATTTCGGTTTCATCTACCTACCTTTATCTAATGTTGGTAACTACAGAGAGACTTCTGAAGACTAGACAAATAAAATAAAAGCCCTCCCTCCCCAAAGACCTTTAAAACGTAAAATGTTTTCATAAAATAAGTCAAACCCCCAAATCATCTGGTATCAGTAGATAACAGAAGGAGCTGAAAAATACTTGGCCTTATAAAAGCATGCCATCTACCCAGTGTTATAAACAACTGATCATGGTTGAGACTCTGTAATGCCATTCAAAACCAGCAAAATCTTTTCTGCTGATCCAGTTTTGATGTAATTGACATTTTATGCTTTTTCTCCTATGCTAAATAGGTTGGATAGAAATATATCTCATCTTACCATTAGAAGTACTGTCTTTTCTTTAGTGGATAAGGCAATCCAGAAGAGCAGAGCTTGGTGTGGGTGTGTATATGACACAACAGAAGCAAATGATGATCCTTAGTTTAACAGCATGGTTCAAAATAAAGTGAATTGATATAGCTTATATTTACAATATTTTCAGCCTAGATATTTATTCTAAGATAAATTTCAAACTGCTCTGAATTCCAGTTATCCTCATTTGGCCAAAATGATGAATGGCATTATTCACATGTTATCATTATATTGCATACATGTATACCAAAGACAAGCAGTGCCTGTCCACAAATAACTTTATTTGCAAGGTAATTATTTGTGACCCGAATCTAAAGTAGCACGGTTTTGTGTTCTCACATTTCTCAACCAAATGGACTGCTATTTAAAAGACTGAAAATCCAGGCACCATTATTTCTATTGATCTAGTTTAGTCACTTCATATTGTTGATCTATAGTAAGCTCTGGGAAGGAATACTTTTTTTCCCCCATCACATACTGTATAAAGCAGCAAACTTCTAATATCCGAGAATAATATTAAAAAGGTAGTCCATTGTCGCGGGATGGTCGGCGATGGAAGAGACGGGGCAGATTGCTTGCATGCAATAAGCCGATTTTATTGATACAGAGTGCAGTATTTATACCTTTTTTGCAGTTACTAAAAATAGACCCTTATATAACGGTGTGTTTCTCAATACTATTGCAAAACTAGAAGCTAGCACTGACCAGCACAGATACATACCATGCGTGCCTATCCTCTATGCTGTCTTACTTGCAGATGGGCTGCACTGCCTGCCACGGTTTGCGGCCTAGCAGAGTTACTGCCTTCACTCCTGACATGAGTTCAGTAGTGCTCTCAGACATGAGTTCAGTAGTGCTCTCACTTCTGCTTTCTAGCTGTATATCCACAGTCCATCTGAGGCCTTGTTACAAGCTCAAGGAGACTTCACTGTGACATGACACTAAAAGATCCCCATCCTCCACCGAAGTCTTGGTTCCTTTCAAAAACTGCCAGTACAAGTTAAGGTGCAGAGCAATGACATTTTCTGGTAGAGTGGTGCAGCTGAGACCAAAGAAAGCCTGGTATTGATTGTAAGGATATGGTTGTGCTAATGAGTAGAAGATCAGATGCTCAGACAGCCCTAGAGAAGTAAGCATGAGGAGAAGATATGTCCATGTTAAGAAAGAAAAGCAAGGGCTGAATAAATTTGTCCTCAAAATTTTTACTGAAAATATTCATAATAAACAACTGTACTGGAACTGTGCTAATGCTTAAAGATACAATTCAAAACACAACAAAAACAATAGGAACATTGCCATCACCTTAAGAGGGAAGGAAACTTACTTAGATAATATAGGAACCAATCTGAATTTTCCCTGAGGCTTAAATCTCATAATTATTTTTCAGCCTAACAATGTTTGAAATTTTTAACCTTTTCAAATTCCTTTTTGGCAAACACCTTATCATGTTCTGTGTGGTTGGCTCCAACTAAAGTTTACTACTTAAATATCCATGAAAAGACTGTTCTCATGGTATTTCCTCACAAGCCAAAAATCACGTATTACTGAAAATCTTGCAGGAAACCCAAATCTTGCAAGATTTCTACCCTAATTAGACTTAGATAAAGATAACAGACCAACTTCTGATGTCCTGGACTCCCACAGTTTGTCAGTTAAGGTGTATGCACAACTACACCAGTCCTACAGTTCCGATCTACTTTCTTCCCTGTCTCTGTTATGCAGAGAATATTTTGGGTTTTTTACACCCAGCTGCAACCACAGCTGCAGAAATTTTGTGTTCTCTGCCATGTCATTATCCAAAATTAAGGCTATGAGCAGAGTTTACATGCTTAGGTGAATGGGCTAACATGGTTATGCCACATTAAAGATTATCTTTAAATTACTAAAAGATTACTTTATCATTTTTAAATTGAGCACATGTTGAATCTGCAGTAAGTCAGCGCTATGAAAAAAAGGTTAGCTCCCGACTGCAAGAAATAATTTAATTTTTTATTTTATTTTTAAAATAATCTTGTGTATCACCATAGGAGAATCAATTTTTAGTGAGTCAAATGTCTTTTGGACACTTGCTAGAAGTAGATAAGTTTGTAGAACACAAAGCAGCAGATGAAACAACAGTATACTGGTTCTTCTTTTCTACACTCCCATCCTACAAGAAAAGCCCATCCACATATCCTTTGGGCTATTCTGAAAGTGTATTGGAATATTTTTTCTTGCAGAAGTAGTCCTTGGAAAACACTGTTAAAGGCCAACCTGAGGCTGCTCTTCTCCCTGAGCTGTTCCACAGCTCAGAGAAAAAGTTCCCTTGGCCACATGATTAGTAGCTGCAGCTTAACCAATAATCTCCAGGAGAACCAGGCAAGTTGAATCAAACTTTCTAAATACGCATTGAATGTCAGGTTTTTATTGCTCACTTGCTGTAAAGTGCAGTCATAACAGCCAACTATGAAACTTTTCACCGGCACTAACTACATGTCTTTGACCTTTTGGAAAATATTGGAGAACACACCTGGCTTCTGAAACTCTGAAAACAGCAGAAATATTTGAATTATTTATGCCTTCTCCTCACCCTTGCCTGAAAACTAGGTAGAAACAATTTATTCTGGTAAGATGCCATACCTTAGAATTTTAATGCCGAGTTTCAAGAGTCAGGAAAAAATAGAAGAAAGCATCTGAACTGCACACACCAACACATCAGCTACTTGCTTGGTCCAGAGACAGTAGAAAGTGTCAGGTATGAGTTGAACAGGGACAGCTTAATCCAGCATGATTTTATTTGTGACAGGGTGACATATACAAACTTTAGGGCATTATTATTGCATGTTCATAAACTTACTGGAAAAATCCCATAGTCAGGAATAAATAACTAAAAATGAAAAATTTATGAAAAAAATCTTAAAATGAGGAATTTGTTTATGAAAGTACACAACGCAGTCCTTTTAAAAAGTAGGTATTTTTCTGTTAAGCAAAAAGCTGTGAGGCTCACCTGTATATCTTACTGTTATTTCACGTTGCTGAGGGACTGTTCTCTACCAACCCAGAGCTGTTTAACCTCAAGACATGATTCAAGAATATCAGGAAGCAATGAGAGTGGAGCTGCTTCAAGAGGGAGGAGAAGCTGAGGTCCTCCTCAGTGCCTTTACTGACAGATGCTGTCTCACAGGGTCTGAACACACCAGGGTTAGGGTTTGCTGTCCCAAGCAAAGCAACTGGTGAACTGAGCTCAGGGTCCATCTAGGGGAGTGCAGTCTGGAGCAAAAGAAGGACAAAGATGGAGACAAGGGTGCAGATGAAGCTGCAGTGTAGGTCTGGGGTCCATCCATGAAGCAGGGCTGGAGACCAGGACTCCTCCAACACTGCTCAGACTGGGTCTGAGTGCCTTAGGAAGGGTTGAGATGGGGTCCTCAGCCATGGGCAGTGTGGTGGTAGCTGCAGGAGAGGCTGGGCAGGGACATTCAGGATTGGTAGTGCCTTTGGGACCCTATCACGGGAGCTGATTCTGCCTAAGGGTACCTTTTATAAATCTGAGGGTTTGAGGTGTAGTAACCAAAGGCTTTGGATCCTTTTCATGTTTCTATACATTAACCTTCATTAAGGAATGTACAGTAGAAGCCTGACTTTCCCACTGTAACCTTAAAGCTGTTCAGTTCTAGGCTGTATGTCTAACCATTTCCCAGCATTTACCTGTGCAAATGTCATGCTAACAGTAAAGTTCAGAGGCATTGGCTATTTGTTGCCCAGCCCAATTACTCAAAGGAACTGAGGGACAAACCAAAATCCACTGGGATTTATTCAACACAAAAGCATTGTGAAAAATAGGTCACAGTTTTCCCCCTTGGCAGAGCTACATTCAGTACTCGAAACATTCAATTTATGACCTGCTTGAACTTCCCAGTTTCCATGTACAATGAGGTCAAATTCTGCCTTAAACCCAGTTTACTTTTGTGATAAAGTAACTAGAGGAATACTGCTTGTCTAAAACTTCTGTGACTTTCTTTCCACACAAGCATGACTAAGAAATATTCCTTCTCTCATTTGGCTCTATTCATACCTACGATATTCTTGTATTATTCTTTTGGAGGAATGCATGACTGGATCACACATTCCCAACATGTTAATAAAGGTATCAGATATTGTGGAATGATCTTGCTTCCATGCAGATAAGCACATGAAAATCAGATGTCTCCCATTGCACTGAACAAGACAAGGCAAGGTAATGGGACAAACACAGTGTAGAAACGCCCAGTGAAGATAAAACTCACTTTTCTACAGTGTGTGCTGTAAAATAGAATTATTACACTGCTCCTGAACTTCAGGTCCAATACCTGGGTCACTCTGAATGTGAGGAGCAACACAATATTTCACCACTTTTAAATTTTTTTTTTAACTTGATTTCAACATCACCTTTTCATTCCACATAAGCAGGTCCATCACCAGTACAGGTACTGTGCACAACACATCTCCCAGGGATGCACCAAGGGAGGCAGCCTTCCCTCCCCTGAGTCTGAGGAAGGAGTCATCCTGTTAACCAGAAGTTACTGTACCTTTGAACTCAAGTCGTTTGGCAACTTTTTCCCTAACAGTTGCATCCTCAGAGACGTTTGAAATCCCCAGCTCATGCATTGTCTCAGACTAAACAGTTTATCCATTCTTTTATCTCCATTATTGCATTTTTGGTTAGCAGCAATTTTGAGTGTGTATTAAGATAAACTAAGTCCCACCTACTTTGATGTCACAGAATCACAGAATATTCTGAGTTGGAAGGATAATTGAGTCCAACTCTTAAGTGAATGGGGATTGAAACCACAACCTTGGCATTATTAGTACCACCTATAACCAACTCAGCTAATCTCAGGGTGATCAGTGAAGCCTGCTGTGGTGGTTTGACCCTGGCTAAATGCCAAGGACTCACACACACAGCCACACTTCCACTCCCTTCCCTACTAACAGACAGAGGAGAGGAAAGACTGAAAAAGTTCCACAAGTTTGTGACAAGGACCATAAAAAAACCTCCTCATTAGTTATTTTACAGGCAAAACAGGCTCCAACTTAAAATATTAAGGATTTTATTACTATTTTCAGAAATCAGAGCTTAAGAGTGAGAAGCCTGATAGATCTNGCGGGTCCAGCCTGGAGCTGACTGACATTAGCTCTGCTGGAAATGGAGAAACTTCCAGCAGTTTCTCAAAGAAGCTTCCCCATAGGCCCCCCTGCTAACAAGAAAAAAACCTGGCCACTAGAAACTACCACACCTGCTTAGCTCCCTTAAACCCAGTATTGTTCATCACGAAAAATTTGATACGTTCCTTGTGCTGTGGATGAGGGATAAAACAATACAAAGGAACTAAAATTGCTGAGTTTGATGAGGTAAGGATTGCTTGGAGAAGCTATGGCATAGGAGCTGTTGAGGGCCTCCTGCTCCTTGCCCTGTCCCCTTCATGCTCTGGAGCAGCGTACTGGAGAGAGAAGCTGCAGGACAACCCTGGGGGCTTCCCTGCAGCAGATGAATTAGCAGAGAAAGGGTGAGGGGTCTCTCCTGAGCCAGAAGCAGCAAACCATATGGGGATCTTGCTAACAAGATGCATGATACATTTCTCAATCTCTTTTTTGTTCATTTTGGTGCATCCAAAATCTGTTTCCTTATAGCCATAATGTCAGGCAGAGTCAACACTTGGAAGAATAAGATCATCTCTAACCATGCTGTTATTTGTTATGTGACAAGTGATGCTGTGCCCCATGGATTTGTTCTGCTTTATTACTTTATTTCAATCTCCAGAAAAATATTTATCTCCTCTCTGTGTGGATGAGCAGTGATGAAAACAAGTGTTTAGTATACAGAAATAACACTGGCCAATTACAGGATGAGGATGGTCACCTCACAGACAGGGATATAGACAAGGCAGAAGACATTCTTTGCCCGGCTTCAACACAGGTGATGAACCAAGGGGGTCTCAGTGCCCTGAGCTGGAGGACCATGACTGTGAGAATTACAACTCGCAGTTGACGTTGAACCTGTGGGATCTACTGCTCCAGCTGGATCCCTAAAATCTATGATGCCTGATGGGATTCATCCTAGAATCCTCAAAGAGCTAGCTGATGTAATTGCAAAATGTCTCTTGATGATTTTTAAGCAGTCTTGGGAATCCGGAGAGGTCCCAGCTGACTGGAAGCTGGTGAACATTGTCCTGATTTTCAAGAAGGAGGACCCCAGAAACTACAGACATATCAGTTTCACTTCGGTGCCCAGTAAAATCATGGAAAAGATTATTCTGAGAGCTATTGAAAACTACCTGGGGGGCAACACAGTCATTGGTCACAGCCAGCATGGCTTCATGAGAGGAAAGTCCTCTTATCAAACCTGATGTCCTTCTAAGACATGGTAAACCATCTAACTGATCTAGGAAAGCCAAGTGACATAACTTTTTTGGACTTCAGCAAAGCTTTCCATACTGTCTCACATAGTGTCATTCTGGACAAAATATCTATCATACAGCTGGATAATAGTGTCACCTGATGAGTGGGCAACTGTCTTACAGGGTGGGCACAAAGAGATATAATGAAAGGAGTAACATAAGGCTGATGACCAGTCAGGGACTGGTGGGGTTCCTCAGGGCTCCGTCTTAGGCCCTGTTCTCTTCCACATCTTCATTAATGACTTGGATGCAGGACTTGAAGGAATACTAAGTAAGTTTGCTGACAACACTAAATTAGGAGGAGCTGTTGACCCCCTTGAGGGCAGAGAGGCCCTGCAGAGAAACTCATTAGAGAGGTGGGCAATCACCAACTGTATGAAGTTTAACAAGGGATTGTAATGCTGGATTCTGCAATTGGGATGGGACAACCCTGGTTGTGTGTATAGGCGAGGAAATGAGAAGACATGAGACCAGTGTCATGAAAAGGGACCTGTGAGTCCTGGTTGATGACAAGTTGAATATTCATCAGCAGTGCCCTGGCAGCCATGAGGGCCAACTGTGTCCTGGGAGCATCAGGCAAAGCATCACCAGCCGGTCAGGGGAGGGGATTGTCCTGCTCTGCTCTGACCTGGGGAGGGCTCATATCGAATATCGTGTGCAGTTTAGGCACCACAATATGAAAAAGATATTAAGCTGTTAGAGAGGGTCCAAAGGAGGGCAACAAAGACAGTGAAGGGCCTTGAAGGGAAGCCATGTGAGGGGTGGCTGAGGTCACTTGGTCTGTTGAGCCTGGAGAAGAGGAGACTAAGGGGAGACCTCTTTGCAGTTACAACTTCCTTGTGAGGGGAAGCAGAAGGGCATGTACTGATCTCTTCACTCTCATGGCCAGTGACAGGACTCGAGGACACAGCATGAAGCTGAGTCAAGTCAGGTTTATGTTGGATATCAGGAAAAGGTTCTTCATCCAGCAGATGGTGTGGTCACAGCACCAGGCCTGTCTGTGTCCAAGAAGTATTTGGACAGTGCTCTCAGGCACATGGTGCGATTCTTGAGGTGATCCTGTGCAGGGCCAGGAGTTGAACTCTATGATCCCTGTGGGTCATTTCCAACTCAGCATATTCTGTGATTCTATGTAGCACTATAAACTAAAAAAAAAAATAAAAAAATTAAATTAGATGTTCTTTGCTTACATTCTAGAGGAAAAGGAGGACAAACATTGCCACCATGTGCTGTGAGAGGAAGTAAGAGGGAGTAAGAGGAACCAGCCCTAGATGTTTCTGCTGAGCACTCAGTCACTAGCTCTCAGCCAGCCAGCCCACCTCTTGGGAAAGTACATTAGTCCAGCTGGACAGTTGGTCAGACGTGAACATGAATATAGCCCTGCTGGGCAAAGAGCAGGAATGAAACTCAGCAACACCTAAATACCCAGCCAGTAAAACTGCTGCCTCTGGGCACCCCGGGAAGGCTGGGCTCTTCTCTCAAGATTTTGGGTGGCCATCCCTCTGGCTAAGCTATATGTTATATGCTGCTCTTCAGTCATGCTCAGTAGTGATTATTCAACAATTCACCTCCTGCAGCTGAGGGATGTAGGAAGTTCTTGGTGGTGCTACTTCTGACCTCTGGAATTTAGGAATGGAAGAAGAAAATCTTCTGTGAAGGTACCATATGAGCTGTGACAGAATTATTAGTGCTTAGCTGTGTCAAGTGGTAGGAGGGCATTGTTGCCTTGGCTCTTCCTCTGTGCTTTTGTAAACTGACTTAGATTCACTCACTCTGGAGGTTTAACCCTGGCTGGGCACAGCAAACAGTTTGTTCATGCCCTGATTCAAACATGAATAGCAGTGTGCTGCTCAGTTTTAAAACTTAATAATTGTAGCACAAACATTTTTGCAAACCAAGTCTGGCCCATCCAGATGTACACCTGCAGGACGTACAGCATACAACACCTTTTTGTACTAGCAGGAGCTNGTTAGAGCCTGTTTTGCTTGTGTGAAGTAGTTAATAAACAGTTGCTTGCAATCCTTATCACAAAAGTTGAGGGTTTTTTTTTTCCCTTCTCTGAGAAATTTTAGATCTATGTGTGGGCTCTCGACTTTTAGCCAGAGTCAAACTATGACACTTAGTGACTGTTACTCATAAGAGTTACCACAAGAGGTATCAGTCACAGGTATGATATCAAACTCTTACTTCTTCAAGTAAACAATGAAACTACTTACAGTAGTAAATTTGATGGGATTTTAATTAGTGTTTAGTAATTCTCACGCACTATCAAGAACTTCATGAGAGTCATGATCCAACTTCAAAAAATGGCAAGATGAATACTTATTATTACACCATGACACAATGTAATGGAGTAGACTGAAATCAGAAAATAAAATATTTCTATCTGTATCTTTATACTAATAATAATTGATTCTGACATAAAACTTTGGGGAATATAATTGCAGTTCTATTAAGAGTATTCATTTAAAAAATGGTTCCCTACACATATATTCTAAGAAAATGCTATATAATGTGTCCTTTCTTTTTCACATATGTGAAGATACAAAGCTAAGGGGAGTAGGAATTTATTGCTGCTGTACTACAGAAGCATTTGTGAAGGGACCTCCAAGAGCCAGGAACAGAAGGTGAACCATGCCGGGAAGGACAGCTTACTTGTGTTGCCAATGTTAATTTCCATTTTTGACACCCAAACAACAGGCACGGTGCATTGCTAGTTTAGACAAAAAGCCTGAGATTTACAAATCCAAATTTCCTTAACAGTATTTTTGCAACCTCAAACAGATATTGTGAAGTTCACTGGCTATATCAACTTTAAAAAGTTAAAAAGACACCAGATGTGGTACTAAGTTTATTATTAAAGAAAGGTAAATATTAGGAGCTGGTTGTAGCAGTTTACTGAGATGTGGCACTCACAGATCCTTCAGAAAAATAAAGGAAACCACCCTCAGGAAGTGGTAATGATGCAGTATCCTGTTGACTCCAAACTAATATACAAAGAGATATAGATTCAAATCAAAGAGGAAAGGATGCAGAACCTGGCACCACTATAAACCTCTTGGACAAAGGTTTGCCGTTTTGTTAAAACTATATACTTTGTAAATGTACCAGAAGAGTATAAAGAAGAAGACATATTATGAGGGGCAACAACAGGTCTTCTGCAAACCAAGCTTGTTTTCATTTCTGTGTATCATTAGTTAATATTCCCAACTAGGGACAAAGACAGAAAGAAAAGAAAATTATGTAAACCCTAATGCCTCATATATCCTCAAACTTCAGGCACATGTTAAAGAATTTATCAAAGGGGAGGAGTTATGTAATTTCTTCAGTGCCTTCTAGTACAGAAAACTTGCTAGCAGCTGTCCTTCTCCGTTAATTCAGTTTTAATGAAATAATCCGGATGAAAACCTGAAATACCTATCATCTGCAATAAAAAGTATCAAGACGTTTGCTAAAAGGGAACAAAACACATGTGTAAAAGAATCTTTAATCCTTCTCATGGTTTATAAACATTGAATTTTCCTGCTTAAGATAGTGCATGCAAGCTCTGTGCAACAGAAATTTTCTATCAATTTCTCCTTTAAAGACCAGTTCTTCTTCTCAGTGGGTCCAAATCTGTGTGGAATCATCGTGCTGCCATGTGGAAGTCAGCAGTGACATGCAACTTCACTTGGAGCTGTAGAACAGGAAATAAGCTAGGGGTTCAGGTTAGAGAATAAATAGGATACCTGTTCTCAAGACTAATATGTACTCTGCCCTTAATTTCTGAAGTGAAAAATAACTGACAGTCTCTCCATCTTCAGGAAGTCAGTCAGTCTCTAAAGCCTCTGTCAAAGGATTGCTATAGAA
This sequence comes from Calyptomena viridis, assembly GCA_013390005.1. Classification (NCBI taxonomy): domain Eukaryota; kingdom Metazoa; phylum Chordata; class Aves; order Passeriformes; family Eurylaimidae; genus Calyptomena; species Calyptomena viridis. The sequence continues at coordinate 36,270 of WEIV01006147.1, read as the reverse complement.
ATTTGGTCAGCTTAAAAATCTCAGCACGCTTCTGCTTTAAAATATGAGCCCATGATTTCAGACTGTACAGTCTTGTCCCACCACGTGTGGCAGCTCGTACCAAACTCTTTGCAATGTTTTTGCCCTCAGGGATGATTGGTCACAGTTCCTACTCCCAGTTACGATCACGTACTTCTGTAACATGTTTTCTTTTAACAGATTCATCTACTTTCTAACACACATGTACATCCTTGGGAAGAGAAGTGCTTCCTGCTCCTTGGTGTGGGACAACTCCCCATCTTTCAGCACACACAGTTGGCAATGCTCACTCCTGTCAGTACAGGCAGCTCTTGCCATCCAGTGTGAAAGCTCTTCAAGGTCTGAGAATAATGAATTTTTTTTTCCCCCACTAAGTTTAAGTGCAAAGTGCAAACTTTACAGTTTGCTATAACCCTTTGAAGAGCAGACTGTGCTGTTTGCAAAATCAATTAAGTGCTGTGTTTGCACAGAACAAAAAAGGAGCAGGGTTTGAAAAAGGGCTGCTCTCTCTTGGCAATGGCAGCACGTGTCAGCCACTGGCCAGAAAAAGGGATTTTAATACCCTGCTCTTAGCAAAGAGAAATGGAGGTGAGCCCAGGAGACAAAAGCTAGATGTGAAGGGAGGACAAGGCAGCAGGCAGAAGAGAGCAGCAGGGTGGCAGAGCTGGGACATTTGACTCCTTTCCAGTTGTTTTTGTGTTTTGTTTTTGTTTTTGTTTTTGTTTTTCCTCTGCTGGACAGGTAGATCTGGGCTCCTTTCTGTGGTCTTCTGCTTTTTTCTCACCAGTCTTCCTGGTCTCCAATAGTACGTGGTTCTGGGATGCAGCCCAGGATGTGGGCTGGTTGGAGCTACACAACATATTTGGTGCTGACTTCTCCTCCTGCCAAGTTTTTGCAGTCCCACTATACCATGGGAACTGCCTGCATGTAGTCTTTGATTCTGCAGAACAAACAAAGCACTCTTTATTCATGCAGAGAAGGAAAGTGAGCTCATATGAGCCACTGGCTGAGAATGATCATATGGTGCAATGCCTGTAGCAGCTCCCATCTCACACATCTGCTCCTCTGCACCTTGGATACAAGGGCTACAGGGGCCAGGCTTTCGAGTGAGAGACACGTCACAGCTGTGGTAACTGGTACATCAGGATTCAAAACTGAAGGCAGAGGGAATGGGCACTAGGTCTTGATTGAGTGAGAGGAGATCTCCAAATTGATGTGGTTCTCAGATGCATGTATTTAGCCCAGCTCACACATTCAGGGTCAAATGTAACAGATGATGCCAAATTTGGATTCTGAACTCCCAACACTTGGAATGTTTGTAGTTACTGAGACTCAATTTTAATTTGAATTCATGTCCATTTTATGTCATTTGCTGAAAATGACAGCTTTGGTAATGTTGGGGAGGCAATAGTATTTTAGTTGTTCTTTCCAGCCTATCAGAAAAGTGATGTTGAATTAAAATGTAATTAAGATTGAGCATCAACCAACCAGCTCAAAGCATTTCTCACCAATATGCAGAAGCAGCTAATTCTATCACTTACATCTAAAGGCACAGCTAAAATCTCACCCATATATGTCAGAGTTCCCAAGATGCAACTTTTTGTTGTTTCTGATTGTGTTGCCATGTAAACGTATTTAGATCTTGTGGTGTTATAGTCACACTCAATAGCAAAGAATTGGGATAAAATAATACCTATTTCAATTTTTGTTTTCGGGTCAAGATATCCAGATGTGCTCTACAAATAGTAATGAAACAACTGTCAAAATTCCTGAGAGACACAGGAATGCCATTACAGGAAGAATTTTAATTTAAATAATTCCAACTGGATGCTCAACCACAGAAACATTAAGATAGCTTCACAGCTAACACAAATACCCCAAATGTCTCATTGTACACACTGGGAATATACCCTCTGCATTTCTTAATGCACTGTAACCAAGCTTTCAGAACTGCTTCCTTCTGTCTCCTGTGACTGGAAAACTGACTATATAACACCCTGAACAATTTTTCCAAGGTTATAAACCAAAAATTTTTTATCATTGGTTTTGTGATTTGAGGTGCTAGAATATGTCATAAGTTTGATGTATGTTTTTCTACAAATCAGAGGAGCTGAAAACTCAGCTGTAGAGTGATGGGCACAGCTGTCTAATTCATGTCAAAGGGGAATATATTTGAATGCCTCAGGCTGTAGTCTTTTCTTTGAATCCAAACCCTGTTGCTGAAGTTCCCTTATCTCCCTTGTTTTTTAATACCTGACATCCTCATTCAAGCTCTCCTTGTCCAGATCAAACTGACCACCCACTGCAGTGGAAAAAAGCATCATAACAAGAGGAGACCTCAGCAACTGTGCATCCTATTTCTGTTCCCTTGTCCTGTCATGTATCCAAGTAGAGCATCCTGGCAGCATCCACTGCTTCTTCATACATTTTGTGGAGCAATGGGCATGTACAAGATTTCAACTAAGCACCTTATCTGGCTACTTCGCATTTTTGAGTCTTCAGTCCTTCACCCCATCCTTTTTACACTTATCTTCTCTGGGATCAGTTGTGCTTTTTCCTGACCTTGCTGCCTCTACCTCTCCCTTTTAGTGTTTCTTTACTCCCATTTGGTATTTTGGGAGCACTGTTTTCCAGGCTTAAGGGAAAAATCAATAACTCACAGCAGACATAGGGGAAATACAAGAGTGGGGCCATTATGTAATGGCATGTCTTCTAAGTGCTCTCCCAGCCTCCAGCATTTTGTAGCTCAGAGACTCAGTGAGCAAGAAGATGTGTCTTTTTACTTACTAGAATTTGATGTATTTGTTTTCCATTTGCTTGTCCAAAGAGATGTTTTATCAGCATTAGTCGATCTGTGGCCACACACAAAATAAGAGAAGCTTTTGCATATATGCAGCATAAACCCTGGATGTGTAACATGTAGTTCTCTTTGGCAATAACTCCATAGATGCTCCCAGATCTTTCAGGAGTATTTTAAACCATGCTTTAGAAAACCACGCTTTAGAAAACCACCACCATTAAAGAAATATTTTTCTTCTTATTTCTGACATTTTTTCACTGCAGTTTGCAAGATGAATATACACAGGTTTTTTTTTTAGTCAGGGGCTTAAGTCACCAGTGGGTGACAGTAATGGTGAGGTAGTGGATTTAGACTGCCTGGATTTTTTTTTTGCGTTCAGCAGCTTGTCCCTGACCGTATTAATTTCCAGAACAACAATGGCAGACATTCATTGTTCCAGCATATCCAGGAGTACAGCAAATACCTTGCCAATATTAAAGCTTCCATTGCCCACTGCGATCCCTACTGAAAGGTGAGAGTTAGTTATGTATTAGTTACACACCCCAGTTTATGTAGTAATGCCTCATCAATCAACTGTGCCTGCAGCACTAAAGGCACTTGACATTCATTTTTGCAACAGTATTCCAATTAATGCAAATTTCAAAACATATGGCTCTCTTTTCAAATTGTAATCACCCTTTATGGGTTTGCACTGATGAGTCTGAGCTAACATAAAGTGTCATTCTGTGTTGCAGTATTTCCAGTTGCTGCAAGTGACAACAATTAATATTATAACTGAAATATTTAAATGAGGAGGAGAATCTCCAAGTCACTGTGCTTTAAGAAAAACATGGACACACAATAAACAGGGTGCCCAAAAAAGCTCTTAGTCAGGATTTTTGCAAATGTTTACAAAGCCCTGTTCACAGGGTACTGAAGCATCTGAAATATCACCTGATTAGGGGTGGTGGAATCTTGTGACTCCTAACAATATTGCCTCAATACTTTGTTTTCCAGTATTATATTTGTAATATGAGATGAAATGTATCTGTTTTATCAGTCAATTACTGCTTTATGTGCCTTGCATCCCCTCTTGGGGCATCACAAGATACCCACAGGGCTCAAGCATTAATGAATTTTTTTTTTCACAGTGACAAAGAGAGATAACATAGTAGTTATCATCTTCTGCTGATATACCCTTTTAGAAAGTACTGATACTGGAGGAATATACATATCTAATGTGTCTGTAATCATTGCTATAGATAAAGTCAGTCTCCCTTGAACCTGAGATTGGCCTCAGAGAGTCTTTTATCCCCTTTCTATCATATTTTTCTTAATTCTCCCCTTTTGGTTATACTACTACTGTGAATTGAGGAAGGACAATGCAGAAGACTTTGCAATTGTATGATTTTCCTAATACAATCTCTACAGGATTTCAGCAAGAAACCTATAAATATCTTGATTTGTTTGGATTAGCATGCAATTTTTTCCTAACATGTTAAAATTATGTGGATAAACTTCCTCGATGCTTTTGCTAAAAGGAATTCCAGGGGAGATTCAGGAAACTTGATCAGTGAGTTGTCTGTTGATGCAGAGCTACATTATAGAACTAGTAGAAGAATTAGTGCACATGTAGATAAATGACACACTTCAGAGGATCAATGTTTTTTGTAAAGGAAGTCACGTCTCATGAATCTCTTGGAACTTTTGAATGTGCAGTCTGATTTAGTCTTCCTGGATTTCCAGAAAACTCACAAGGAAATGAGGCAGCCTTTGCATACAAGGGAAGGTAATTCCATAGATAATTAAATAATTAATATAGAAGAATAGGACAGTTTTAGCTGTGGAGAGGGACATTTTGGTGAATTGTGGTAAGGCTGATGTGAAAAGATTGGCTGTTCAGCACAGTCATAAAATTTAGAAGGGCACAAGCAGCAAGGTGATAAAGTCCTCCAATTATGTCAGTTTACAGAGGATAGGAAGAATGAATTGAATGTGGTCCTTAATGGACTGAGTGACAGGAATTTCAAATGAGGGCTGAAATTAAATTTTAAGTGGTGTTCATGGAAATATCCACTCCCAATTTAAATATTAACAAATGGATTTTATAACTCACAAATGAGAATTTACTTACTAATGTATGGATGCTTACTAGCAATCACAAAGCAAGGAGAAGTTACTGGCAAGAAGTTACTGGCAAAGATACATCAGTATGTCACTGAATACTTCCATGGCACAACCCATTATAAACATAGTGTGCAGTTCTATTCATTCAAATAGGATGAAACAAAACCAGAAGAGGACTAGTGAAAGTCAGGAAGGTGTGGAAGATATTCCCCTCTAAGACCAGGACTCTTCAGTTTGGAAAAGGGATAACTGGAGAGAAACTGGGTGCTAGAAAATTGTGAGAGGTCTGGAGATGGTGAGGGGGTATTGACTGTTTTCCGAAGAAAAGGAGAATTGTTCCATCATGCCAGATTAGAAGCAGGGAGGTTTCAAATAAAAGGAAAAGGAAGTATCTCCTCATCTAATATAAAGTTAAATGATTGCAAGAATTCCCTTGCCAAGGGGTGGTGTGGATACTGCTGGTATACCTGTGTTCAAAAAGCAACCAAACATTCATGGAAGAGGCATATATGATGACCTCCATCAGAGGTCATCATATACAAAGCCTGCAACATCTGCCTCTGGAAGCCAACAAACTGCAAATTGCTAAAGGATGGAAAAGTATTCTGGGAATTTGTCACAACACAAGCACTCTGATGCACTATTTTCTATGTATTAGCTGTTAGACTGGTCATACCTTTGGTTTAACCCTGCAGAATTGTTACAACATTTTCTGTCCTTGCAGCCATGAGGATGGTGTTTTACAAATATTTCTCTAAGGATATCACAAAGGATATCCCTCCTATTCCTTTGTTTCAGTTTTATATCACAATGCAGAATGGAATACAAATCAAAAAGAAAGCTGCTGTTTTGGCTTTTAGTATAAAATAAATAATTTCAAAACTATTAACCTCCACTTTCCTCAGTACATGTGAAATGCCAAAAGCTCTGCAGTTCTGCAAGTGAAGTCACTCATTAGCCACATTTTGACTTTCTCCACTGTGCGATCCTGCACTGTTTGTGTATGCAGCACACAAACTATGCACAGCAGGTGTCATGTTCAGCTCTTTTCTAATATGTTTGGATGAGCTGCTTCTAATTAGTTATCCTTGTAAGCAGAGTAGGAAAATGTGGTAAATATGGTCATGTGGGCTGCCTACCTAATAGCTCAATTAAGTCATTGTTCTGTGGGGTCTGGCTCAAAGTTGCTGCAATGTGTGAAATAGAAATAGTCTATGTATATTTTTTAAGGGCAGCCTATCATGGCTTCTGGAAAGAAATATAATAATAGTTTAAGTGTTATTCTGCAGACCACTGTGTATTTTCCATATACAGTTAATCTTTAGTTGTTGCATAAAATATTTGGTATCATCAATTAATGTCTGAGCTGCAGTTGGATGTATTCTATAGTGGTCTAAAGACTACTATAAAAGTGAAGGTCTGAGTATTTTAAGTATCAACACCTCACCTAAAAAGTTCAGCCAATACACTCCAGATCGATATGAGAGGCCAACAGTGAGCACAATGAATAGCGATTAAGTTGCCCACCATGAAGTATTTTCATCTACATGAAGTTTATTCTCCTTATTTGGATTCTTCAACACAGTTCTCATATACGTCAGGCTGTCTTGAGAGTCCTGATGGGCAAGCTCCTGCTCATGAGTAAGCTGACTCAGCACTCTGAATGCCAGAAAACAAGCCCAGCAGTCTCATTTAAGTAAGATGATATCCCATTTAAAGCTCTTTAATCCATAATTCAAGCAAATGCAGATGAACAGAGAACAAATATCTGACCTTCATCTGATGCTAGCCCCAATGTCACTCATTAGGTACTGGCAGCCTGTGATCTACTCTGGTATTAGTCCTGCAGTGACTGAGCTGCAGTTCCAGTTGAATTTGCACCTGCTTGGAACTGTGCTAAGCTCTGGAGCTGTCACAGAGAGCAGCCATTTGGAACCCTGGGGGGTTGTGCTGGTGCAGTTGTGCCAGATGGTGGCTATGTATAGCATGGAGAAAGTTTGACGTGGCATCTGGTTTGAGCTACTAAAACCCTAAATATGCCTCACTTAAAAAACCCCATCTGATACGAATAACATCTAAATTGAGGGTCTTATCCAAACACAGTATCAAATGATGGTATAATTCCTATGGCTATTCTCAATTACTGAAAAGTCAAGATACATCCCTGTCTGGGATGCTATATTGGAAAGTCTAGGATTCCTTTTGTAACCCCTGAGACTAGATAGCTCTAGGCAAAGGAGCTTTAAAATAGCAACTCTAAAATTGCCAAAAGCATACTATTGCTAGCTAGCTTTATTTGAGTCTATAAAAGCAGTGATGACCTAGCTTGTGGCTTGGCATAATTTTAGAGAACATAGCAGACAATAGGGGAAACTCTGCCAACACTAATTCCACATTTCTAAGAACTGTGCAAGCAATATTAGTTCAGATTAATTACATGGGATAAATGAAATTTTACCTAATAAGTACCATTTTCATGAGAGAAGAAGTGAATGAAAAATGACTAGTACAAACTTTGCTGAATTTTAAAAAGTTTGTGCTGCTAAATTCTCTTCTTCCCTTCAGCTGAAGTTGATGGGATCTCCCCAGAGTAAAACCAAATATATGTGACTTGGTGGAGAGGATATGAGTCTCATTCACGTGTGCAGAACTTTCACTTCAGACTAAATGGGAGCAGGAATTCCTATTTCCTTCAGTCAAGCTATCCTAGATGTCATTCAGAAGTGCCAACATGAAGTTACATGTTTGCTATTGAAAACCTGCTGATCTGTCCTATGTGTGAACTATGTGTGTACCTTCTCCTCCTCTGGACTCGCTTGGGCTACATGGCATGTTGAAAAGCTTAACTGTATTTCCTTTTTAATTCTAAGTTGTTTATGTAAAGGTATTTTATATGGCATATTCAACTTCAGACCCTTAGTCCCTGCACTCTGGGGTAGAGTCGCTAAAGGTTTTAAAATTGTCCCTTAACAGTTAGACAAAATTGAAGAAATAGAAATGCCTTTGTGCTCATGAACATAAAGAAAAATTCCGTGCTTCCAAATTGGAAAACGACAAGATTAACACAATTAAAAGAAAGAAAAAAAACCCAAACAAAACCAAAGCTAATGCAAATGCCATTCAAAAGCAGGGATTTACGTTCATGTTTGTTCTCAGAAGCAAGAAGTCAGAGTTCATGCAATATGAGCTCTGTTCCTCTTGGTTATGAATTCTTTTGCACAAGCAGCTATTTGAGATACACAAGGTAGTGGAATATTCTGATGAAAATGTGAAACTTTGAGGTACTAAATTGCTCTCTAAAGACTTTCTTTGCAGGGGTTTAGTGTAATGCACGGGCTTTTCATTATAAATCCGAGGAGACAAATTTTGCTTCCTTTTCTGCAGCTAATGGCTTCCTGCCAGTGCTCATGGTATTTCTAACATATTTAAAATACCAATTATCTGAAGCAATGGTGACCCTCTGCCCTTCTAAAATTTTTAGCTTAGCACATAGGGAGTGAAGTTTAAAAGCAGATGGTGAAACTAGGAAACTGAACACTTCTACTTGCCTGACTATCATATTGTCTAGCTGTAGAGTTATGAATTTTGGTTCATTTATTTTGTGTTTCTTTTGTTGTTTTGATATTTGTCTTTTTTTTTTTTTTTTTCAGTCTATGTAATTCATCTGGAGTCTGTATTTTTGCTTAAAGGAGAAACCTAGAGAGCTGTAAATCAACATAGTCCGTGTTTTTTTAAACCATAAACAGTATACCGTGTGCAAGAAGTCTCTTAAACTAACAAACCATTTGAGTCAATCATTGTAATAGCTTAAGGGAAGTGCATGGCCTGCACAGTCTTTCCGCTTTCCTGCGGAGTCATTTGTCTTTTAAAAATTACTTTTTGGCACCCAGGATGCTTCTAGACAAGTAAACATATTTTCTAGGAAAATGCTTATTCAGTATTAAATTATCCTTTCATTTCATGTCTTCAAGATTATATACCCACTAGCAGTCAAGTTTACATTATTTTTGTCTTTAGTTAATGGAACTGCTCAAAGTAATTAAACNAGTGACTGTTTCAGCTTTCTGTATTGGGGACAAAAGTAACTTTGCGATGTAGAAAAAAAGGAGAGCAAAGGGACATAAGAAAATTAACAAGGAGTACTTAAGCTTTTGGGGAATGCTATACCCATCCAGATGAGGTGAACTGTTATGCTTTCCTTTACCATATTTGTAAAAAGAGATCTGAACTAAGTCTATCAATACCTACTGTATTAGCCTTAACAAAAACTAAATAGTGTTATGCCTTCCAGTAATGTCCACAAGATCTTTCCTTTTTGTTTTTTTCAAAATACTTGCCATTTTTATTTCTAAAATCTAAGCTTAATTGTAGCTTTTCTTAGCAGTAAAATGCCTTAAGTCTTTATGCTCAAGAGATAACATTTCAGTTTTAATACCATGTTTACATGAGCGATAAGTAAATTCTTTAAATCAAGCTAAGCAATTAAGGACAGAAGCTCTGCAGCGTTCATTCCTTCCTTGTTCCCTCTTGGGGTACCTGAAGCCATACACATTTCAGTGACTGTTTTTCAATGATTTCAGGTGAAACTGATTTTCTGTTAAGCTCTTCCTAGCTCAGCACTATTCCAGTGCTATAAACCCGAAAAAAACCATAACAAAACAAAGGTCAACATCAGAAAATGATCAGTATGCATCCTGACACTAAACAAAATATATCCAATTACTCCTGTTGCAATTTTGTTTCTAAGTCCTGTTGCAGTGGAGTTCATTTATATGTCACAGGACAATGATTAAGTTCTGTAGACTTAAATTCACTAAACAGACTGAATTTGCTCTTCTCATTCATAGCCATGGTTTTCAGACTTCAAATCATGCATATAGGTCCCACTTTCCAAGTCAAAATTCCTTTTTCA
>WEIV01006147.1:0-14033 GCA_013390005.1 Calyptomena viridis | reverse complement strand
TTTGTAGCACGCAAGTTTGTGGTGTTCTGTGATCCCAGCTAAAAGCCAGGAGCCAATTGTGAACCTATGAGAATTATGCACTACAGAGTTCCACAGTGTTTGAAGGAAGTGATCCTCCTGCTGGCCTTGCTAGGTTTAAAGTATCAAGAGAAACAGCTTTGTGCAAGAAAACAAGGAACTCTGTGAGCAATTGAAGTTACTGCAATAAGTGGAATTTTGTTTTCCAGATCTCTGTAGCTGATGTTCAGTGTCTACCACACACATGTTGTGCTGCATGTGCACACAGCAACTGCAAAGCACGTGTGCAGTAAAATCCATCCAACATCTGTGCAGCACATCTGGTCTTGTTTATGTGAGACACTGGCTTGCTATGTACATGTGCCATAAGAGAAACTTTCTTAACATTCCCTTAATAACTTTTTGCCTCCTGACTCCAATCTGTATTTATAGATGTGTCCAAAGTTTTTCCTAAACTCAAGGCATTCAGGATGGTCATATGAGCACTTTCTGATGTCCTTGAGATGCAAGCTGATATCATAACTTTTCCCTAAAGTGGAGCAAAACTGGAGTCCCTCTAAAAATAAACACATGCAAGCTTTTCATCTGAGATCTCCGTTGTCATCATTGGATAAAACTGCCCAATAGCTTCAAAGTTGTGGAGGGTAGGGGGAAAGGAGTTTAGATTTTGCATTTCTACTTGCAAACATTTTATTTTCCATGCAAACCTTGCTTCATATAGAACACCAACAGTGGCCCTGTCAACACTGTCCTATAATCTGGAGTCCAGAAAGCTCCTTGTCCTGTCAGTAAATAGCAAATACAGAAAACATGAATTCTCCATATTTGTCATTAGCTGCAAGATTGAGACAATAAATCCAAAGTAATTTAAAATGCTTTTTCATTGACATTAGTGATTCCTAATATTTCAGGGGATATCTGCTTATTCACACATATATTTGCGTGTATATTTGTATGAATCCTTTTCCATAAGGATGCTGTATTCCTATATGCACCAGGAAGGAAATTTGTTCAGCATCTCAAATTCAAGAGAGATATGCAAGCCACGTACAGTCTCACAGCTTATTACATGGACTGCAAGTATAATTTTCCTTATTTGTAGCTGGAACACATTTTAAATTAGCTGCTTTACAAATAATCAGGCATATAACAAAATCCACATGTGTACTAACTTGAAGGTGGCTCTGGATTCCCACTCACAATTTCTACTGACCAATCCTGTCCAATGTTTCCCATGTGAAGGGGGACAGCCAGCCTTTCCTGAGGATGCTCTCCTTTTATTGAGTGCATGTCAGTGTTTTGGGCTATGAAGAATTGTTTCATTGTGTTCATTAGCATTTCAAAAGCATTTAGCTTGGCTGGAGCTCTATAAAATACTGCTGTGAACTGTATTCCTGTATGTATATAGGCACTACTGAATACAATAGGAAATAGGATATATTTACATTTTTATGAGAATTTCCTGAGTTAAAGGAATGTGCTGACTACTTTGAAGTTGCGAGCAAGTTCTCTTTCTTCTCTTCCTCATCCTAAATGTTCATATGTGCAGCATAACTATAGTATCACAGTGTAGATGAAGTCACTATTGTTCTAACCATTACTATGTTTTCCAGGGTGAAAATGCAGGTGTGGGTAGAAAATTGAATCTGAGTGCTAGTGACTCATTTAACACCTTGTCTGTGCCTGTGAGCCATGTCACAGGGAACAGATGTGTTGTCCCCTTTCAGATCACAACTTCATCTATCCGTGATTGCAGAAGCAGAAAGAGGGGTAGGTCCTAGATTTATTTTCACTCCAAAATATGAAACAACATTTAACACATCAAGTTTTGCATATCTTGTGAAATGAACAGTAAGCTATCTATGAACAGGTATCAAGGCTGGACAGCTTGAAGGGGGATCCTGTATTCCCCCCCTTGTATAACATAAATCCCTGCTGAACAGTAGCTGAAGCCCATGATCAGGCATGAGTAAAGACATGCCTTGTAGGAAAAATGAGCAGGGAAGAAGAGAAAGGAGGCTTATTAAAAGTTAGACTGTCCGGTGCTTCAGTATAAAGCTGGGAGATATGTTCATTGAGTTTCTCAAAGAACACAAACACATGAGGAAGGAGTGTACAAGAAGTGGGAACAAAGAAAGGCAATTAAATAAGAGTATAACACTCTCATTGAGCGTGTCCCTGGGTCAAGAACAGAGGAAAAGGGTACACTGAGTCTGTACCTAACCAAGAGGGCACAGCAGATGAGGTTTTCTAACATGACTCGTAAAGGTCTCCTTATTTTATGCTCTCATCCTTACGTGTTTTTCAACCTTGACAACATGGTAACATTCCAGAAAAACCCTAGATTATGTTGGTGATAATTTGATGGTGTCACGGGACGGTCGGCGATGGAAGAGACGGGGCAGATTGCTTGCATGCAATAAGCCAATTTTATTGATACAGAGTGCAGTATTTATATCTTTTCTGCAGTTACTAAAAATAGATCTTTATATAACAGCATGTTTCTCAATACTATTGCAAAACTAGAAGCTATCACTGACCAGCACAGGTACATACCATGCGTGCCTTTCCTCTATGCTGTCTTACTTGCAGATTGGCTGCACTGCCTGCCATGGTTTGCAGCCTAGCAGTGTTGTTGCCTTCACTGCTGACATGAGTTCAGTAGTGCTCTCACTTCTGCTTTCTAGCTGTATATCCACATGATGACACAGAAATGTTAGAGCCTCCACCACAGCTAATGGTCTATCCACAGATCTATATAGATCTATAATAGATCTATAATAGATCCACAGATCTATTGCTCACAAACTGTGAAGAGCTAGTAGAAAATACAGCCATGGTTGACAGCTTGAGTTGGAGTAGCCACATGATGATAGAAGGATCTGAAGGAAGGCTGGGAAGGAAAGCAACAGGGATAGGATTTTTGCATTACAGAAGGGCAGACTGGCTTATTTTTAGGGAATTGCTAGGCAGAATGCCCTGGGAAGCAGCCATGAAGGGGAAAGGTGCTGAGGAAAGCTGGCTAATATTTAAAGAAAACTTCTTGAGAGCTCAGGAACAAACCATCCTGTTGCACAGGAAGACTGGGAATTCTGGCAAAAGGCCTGTTTGGCTAAGTTGGGAGTTTTTCAATGAACTAAAACACACAAGGAAGGAGTGTACAAGAAGCTGGAACAAAGAAAGGCAATGAAATAAGAGAACAACAATATTGCTGACAATATTACAAGACTAATGTTTTAGAGACAAAATCAGGATGGCCAAAACAGAAGGCCGGTCTGGACTTAAAACTCGCCAGGGACAGAAAGGGCAATAAGAGATTTTACAGGAACATCAGCTACAAAGGAAGCACAGAGAAAAGGTAGGTCAGTAGATGAATGAGGAGATGATCTAGTAACAAATACGGAAATTACTGAAGTAATAAAGTCCCTTTTTGCTCTCTCCACAGAGGAAATCTATTCCCAGAGCCCTGTGTGTACCAGCACATGTATGGAAGCAGGTGGTAAGTAGGGAGGCACAAGAGATTAAAGGAAGTATTCAATCTGTGGGAGGAGGTGGGTGCTGACAGAGATGGCTGATGTCACTGTGATGCCTTTCTCCATGGAAAAAAATGACAATTGGGAAAGGTAGCTGAGGAACATGTCCTCTGGACATTTCTAAATCCCCGAAAGACAAGGAGGTAATTAGGACAAGTCAACACAGATTTCCAAAGACTAAATCATCCTTTGCTAACCAAATTACCTTCTCTGACAAAATGACTGGCTATGTAGGCAAAGGGAGATTGGTGGGTATAATATACCTGACTTTAGTAAAGCATTTGACATCATCTTCTACTGTATCCCAAATTTCACTCAACAACTGAGGAATTTTGTGCTTCAGTAGGGTAGAAATTGAGGGTCAAAGGGTAGAAATCAATAGCTTGAGGTCTAACCAATATCTAGTGGAGTTCCTCAGAGGATAACACTACAATCCATACTATCAAGTGTTTCATTCACAGTCTTGGTGATGAGGTGGCACACAACCTCCACAAACTTCTGGATGATGCTAAATTAGTAGGGAGCTACTGGCACCTTAACTGGAGGAACTTCACAGTTCTTCACAGGTTCACAGTGACCTGAGAAAATGGGACTCAGTAAGGCAAAGTGCACCTGGGGCACAAGAACCCAGTGTATCAGTACTAGTGGGGAACTGGCTGGCAGAGCAGCAGTCTCACTGGGAAGGACCTGGCACTACAGGTGTTACTGGGTGTGACAGTGGATGCCAGACTGAATATGTGCCAACTGTGTGCTCCCACCACGAATAAAGCAAATGACCAAGGATTACCTTAGGGGGAGCATGACTAGCAGATTAAGGGAGGTTATTCCTTGATTTAATCTGCTTCTGAGGAGGCCATAGTTAGACTGTGTCTGGCTCTGGGACACACTCCAAGAGGGAGGTTAAAACCTGGATATGGTCCCGCTAAAGGTTATCAAGGGGCACAGAACATATAAACTATGAGGTAAAACTGAGGGAGCTGGCTTGTTTAGTCTTGTAAAGAAGAGACAACAAGAAGATTGAACAGACTACAACTACACAAAGTTACATTATGAAGACGACAAAGACAGACTTCTCTTTACAGTAGCAAGCACAAAGGAGACAAGAGTAAGGGACACACGCTGTGATTTGGGAGGTGCAAATAAGACATTAGGAAATTATTATTCACCAAGATGGTAGTGCAGCACTGGAAGAAGTTATTAGAGATACTGTAGAGTCTCCATGCTTTGAGATTTTCAAGACTCATTCAAACGAAGCCATGACAGGCCCAATATAACATTAATGATTGCCCTGCTTTAAGTAGAAAACTGAACTAAATAACTCCCAAAGTTCCCTCAAAACAGCCCTTGTAATATGCTGTGACAGGTTTCCAGTCTAAGTTGAAATCTTGCATTTCAAGGAGCCTATTTTGCTCATGTGCTGTGTATCAGTAAAGGATATACAACTCAGATAGTCAGGGCAAACTTCTTGATAAGAAACTAATTTCAGTTTATGACCTTTTTCCTCCCTCTATCTCAAAGCAGATTTTTTTAGAGTTGTTTGTTTGCACAGAGAAAAGGAAATATTATATTTATGCATTTCATTTTGAAAAGGAAATAATATATTCAAGCACTTCATTTTCTCAGTAACCAATAAAATTGGATTGCATATAAATCCAGAAACTTATAATTAAGCAATTAAATGGGAAGCAACCTGAAGTCAATCTGCTGACATGTATTTTTTGCTTACAGTGTTAGCTCTAGTATACCTTGGTAAAAATGGTCTGGTTCAGCCTTCGTATCATAATGATGAAGGAGCTTGCAATTTTTTCTTCCCATGATTCCTTACAGTCCAACTACCTTGTGGTGAACTCAACATTTCTGCTATTTGCTGAGTAACAAAAGTAAATTCTTGTTCTGTCTTCAGCAGAAGGCTGAAAGAAACGGAGGCAAATCTTCATCATTGTTCATTTATTGCATGGCATTGGAATGAGCTGTATCAGCTTCAAGTGTTTTGCATTTTGTGCTGAAAGCTTTACAAATGTCAGTGGTTACAGGGAACAGGAGGAGAAGACAGCCTCCCTTCAAGCTTCCTGTTTCTTTATCTGGTTGGAGCATCTAATGGCTCTTGTGACTAAATTGCTTCATGTCTGTAAAATAAATTGCTGGCTACAACTTAGTTCTTCCATGAGAAAGGCCTATACTGTAACTGGTAGTTTTTGCAAATATTTTCAGAATTATATTATAGAAAGGCTAGCAAGTATTTGCTTCTATATGTAGAAGAAAGCATTTGGGAAAGCAGCATGGAAAAGCTTATTCTTTTGTCCTCTAATATTGAATTTCATCTGTGCTCAGAGGCTTAATTATTCAGGCCAGATTATACAGTAACTTTTTATTAGAGGGTCTTTTAAAAAATTAACATGTAAAGAAAGAAGGCAGTATTTGCTTTAAGTTACATTACCAACTTCTACAAGAAAAAGAAATACAGATTGAATAGAAGTGGCAGAACAAGAAAACCAGATGTAGATTGTAGACCAAAGAAGATTGAAGCTCCAGACCATGCACACATCTATGCATTCATAATACACCACTGAAAATTCACCATGAAATCCCCAAAAGTAAAATCTGTTATGTTGGTTGTGGAAAAGCAATATTCACTCAGAATATGACTGGTCTAATGTGCTTTGGTCAGCTTTTTTTCCATATGCAATGATAAGGATTTTTGTTCTTAGTATTGATGACTTCCATTCCAAAGGCTGGGTTTAGTTTAGCTTCTTCCTGAATTGATCTGATAGACCCTCCAACATCCTTCTTCTCTTTCTGCAGGGAGGAAATCATCTGCTTTAAGTGTGGTTTTGGAATCAGGATATCCTCCTGATGCATAATTTCAGTCATGCAAGCTAGTTGTGCTGGGACAAGCAGTAGGAGGTGACTGAGCCAACTTCACTGTCACTGGCTACCAATAAAACAGAGGGACACAGCCCACACTGAACCCAGCCTTGTTGCCTCGTATTTCTTTTGTTCCCCCAGAGGGGTATCCTTACACTGTAGAGTAGCCTAACCAGCATCATGATCTTATTGCTCTATTTGATTTGGTTAGGACCTACAGCACATGGGTGTGTACAACCAGGAAGTTTCTGTCTTAAAGACTTAATCCTGCAAAAGGACAGACCATGCAGATGCAAGACTGAAAAGGAAGATGATTGTGACTTAATTTTCAATCAATTTTGACTTGGTTTTACTTACATTATGAATTCCTTTAGATCCTTTACATTCCCCTTGCATTGTAGAAAGATAGTATCAACTCCTACCTCGGTCAAGAAATCAAAGTGCTGGTTTGTAAGGGAAGGAAGGGGAAAGGGCAGAGAGGGAGAGTACAAGGAAGAGCTAAAACATCTCTCAAACTCTAAATAATTCATTGTTCAGCTAATTGGCCAGTATTCTGTACTATACTACTTTCTCAGTTCAAATAAATAGCTGCTTGAAAGCACTTCTGCTAATTCAGCAGCTACCATCTTTGGAGCAAAAACCCTTTAAAGTTTTGATGAGTAATCTTTGCTTAGTAATAGCTCAATCTCAGGCTTATGCAGCTCATGGAATTCAGGAAACATCTACTAAACTAGGACTTAACTCCAGGTATGGTATTAGCCTTGTTTTCCTGACTGATGAATTAAACCACACAAGTTTGCTGAAGACCACAGAGCAGATGGGGTCAATACAAGGTGACACCTACGAACTTGACCAACCACAAGTAAAACCATATGCCTCTTCACAGAAGTCCTATGTTGAGGAAGTCTAGACTGTAAGGTCACAGCATGGACCGCTGGACCTTCTGGAAGGTGCTTGAGACCATCTTGGAAATAATGATGTTCTAGAAACACTTGGAAAGTACTCCTTGTAGAAAATGAAAACTTTCCAGTCAAACAGGTGGCTTGTACTGTGAGCTTTATGTCAGACCTACCAGCAGTAGGGTCTCTTCTAGTGATTTTGATGAGAAAAGATGATGGTCCCATCGGAAAGTCATCAATTTTTTAACTTACTAAATAGAAACTGGAGGTGCTGTTTGCATGGTCTGAATGGTTGATGCTGAAATTAACTGATCTGCACTGAAGGACAGACTGACATTATAGTGACATCAGCAGCCTGTGCCTGTCACCAAAGCTGTTACTGGTGCCTAAACAAATATGAGCTGTTAGGAAGCAAAAGCAGCATCTGCCTCCATTACATGAAGTCATTCAGTTACACTGGTCAATTAACTGTGACTGATAAAGCAGGGAATGTCTGATACTTCTGTCTGGAGTACAATCACTTATCTGCTTCTGCACCTCCACTGGTTTTTATCTTTTTCTTTTTTCAGTAAAGCTTGAACCATTTTGTGTGTGGAAGTAAGTGTTTGATTTATGCACTGTGACAACTTTGATCCTACCATATGTCAGGTCTTCCCATATGTTCTTTCATTTGTAGCACCCACAAAATTCACCCAATAAAGGCAAAAGGTATAGCCTGCCTACAGACCCCCTGTCATTCAGCTACAAACAGCTGGTAGTGCACATTACAAGGCTTATTTAAAGCTCAAGTACTTACACCCATCCTCTCCGATAACTAAACTTGGCACATAAAAACATGAAAATAAAAATATCAATGTAGTGTAGCATTTCAAAGAAGCATTCAGGAAGCAGACAGCATGTCTTGCTCCAACATGGAGAATCCTGTGGCTGAATGTACAGTCCACGCTTTGAGAATGTACCCATCTCTGGTATGAAAAGACAGGTCCTCTAGGTGTGGTCACATAATTTGCCATGTAGCTGCTCACACTTGTTTTTGGTAGTCTGGGTCCTTTCTGTGACAATCTAGTGCTAACATTTCAATTTCAGATAAATTTCTACAACTGGCTCTTGACTGGAAGCAGAAAAGTGTTTTTGTACACAGGAGTGGTCTCAACAACTCTATGGACATGTCTGGTGGTTAGTTGAGAAATAATGGTTTTGAGGCATAAGCATTATCTGACCTTCTTTTTCTGGGAGAGCCTCTTCAAACTCAACATTTACAAATATTTTTAGCTGTAGCCACCTCAATTGTAGTTTTCTGACTCTTCACAAGACATTTCCAGCTTGCTCTTGACACCAATAGTGCAGTTAAGAAACAGCTTTAAAATCTGGTGCCTCCAAGTTGAAGGAATAAAGGGGCTGTGCAGTACTAGAGCTGCTGCCATTTATGCAGGTTTAAACTCTTTTCCATGTCACTTCAATCACTATAGATCCTCAGAACACCTCATTTCAGTCAGTTCCTTATCTAGAGATACCTTTCATTGTGAGAGGGTGGAAAAGGTCAGGCAAGGTGTATAAAAGACAGTCTAAAGAAAACCAAATGATCCTATAAATTTATCCCCTGCAATGAGCCCCAGATTTTAGCACAGTCAGCTTCCTGAATGGGAGTGGTGACAACAGATGGCAACGGTGGCAACAACTGATAGATCTTAGGAATATTTGTCTCTGTTAGATAGCTTTGAGGTGGGTATCCATCTTGTCCTTTCTCTGCTTTGACTCTAAGGTAACGCTGGCACTGTTAGGAGAGTTTTAATTATAAGACTGTTTGCAAAAGTACAGATGCATGTGTTCTTCAACTGGTCCCATGTGACAGCTTGAATCTGAAAGCAGAGCTGTGGTATCAGTGTGACAAGGGCATTCACCAAGGAGCAATGTGCCAGGTAAGTCAAATAGCTTAAGCTAAAATTACCTCAAGGAACTGCATGTTGCACTGTCTTTACACCACTAATGGAGCTGCCAGCAGGCTTCTGTGACAAGCTGGATATGAGTGAGAGGCAAGAGCAGGAGATAAACCACATCCAGGGCCCATTCATAAAGTTCAGTCAGAAGCAGTAGAAGATTGGGTCAGAGACAGGGATGGGATCAGGGACAACAGTGGTGTAGCTGGGACAGGGACTGATGGATTGGGTTGAGTTGGAATGGGGTCCTGGGCCACCAGCAGGGGTGGAGTGAGGTCCCAGGGGAGGTTTGGCAGGGGCAGTCAGGGCTAGCAGTGTCCTCAGGGTCATAATACTGGGGTTCACAACCAGAAGTTCTCTCTCAAGGTAGGAATCAAAAAACGTGTGTTTCAAACAGAATAATGTTTTAGGAAAATAAGTGAAGTATATAAGCATCCTTCTTTGCAGTGATCAGAACACCAAGTATTGACCAAGCGCAGAGAATTATGTTTTAATTCTCTGAGGGTATTCGGCACTCTTTTCTGTGTGCTTCACTTCTCCTGCTTTTTAAGAGGTACATTGTAATAGCTGTGACATTAGATCATTCATTTGATCCTGCATTACTGACATTCTTGTAGTTGAATGAGAATGGAATCAAATACTACAAGAGAAGCCAATTCTGAAAGATACTGATATAGCCACTCTAGCTGTTAACTGAAAGACATTTTTGTAGCCATAGAAAGCTAAACAGTAAATATGTTATTTAGCTCTTGCTTCAGTGAAACTTGCAAGTAAAAATGGAGCAAAGAGTCCAAGATCTAACCTACAGATGGTCATAGAGAAGCCTGACATGCATAAATCATAAGGGAAGCTTATAGTAGTTGAGCACATTTGCTTCTTTTGTACTTAAGTAACTCTAACTCTTTAGGGTAACTGGGGTAAGAGACAGAAATAACCCAGATAATTGTATTGCCAGAACAGCAACTATATCCATCTTTGGGAAAACTTGCATATGGATTTCAGTGGAGCAGGGAAGCCTTTTAAAATCCATGGCTAGCGCAGGACCTCCTGGGAGGCACATATGTTTTGTGTTATACATTGAGCCAATGCCAGGAACAATGGGGTAAAGCAGGGTTCACAACCCACATATCCCTACCTGGCTATAGGCATGAAGTGCCATTTTTTATGGTATAAACAGAAACAGTTTAGTAAAACTAGACTCAGATATGCCTACCAACATATGACTTTGGGCTGTTCAGATTAAAATTGTTATCAGAGGCTTGCATCTGTATTCATGTCAGGACTTAAATTTGGATTGAGGTGTTCCAGGTAGTGATTTATCAAAGTTACTATTTCAAGACTTGATCAAAGCTCTGTATTTTATGTGCTTTGCCTGCAAATCTATGAAATAACCTGTCTGCCTGTGCTGTTGCAGTCAATTTTTGAAATTCATGTTGCTGGTATTTAAATTGGTGAGGAGAATGATATCCACTGCAAATAGAAGATTTAAGGATGCCATACACTGGCATCTTGCATTTTCTCCAGAATAAAAGACTTTATAACTGAGTAAATCAACAGGGAATTAGACTGTAATTACAGTTTAGATACTCATTATAAAATTTACTTTAAATGAATAATAATCTCACAAAACGTTTAAAAATTGCATTGCATGGTGAAAGGCAAAAAACGGTATTATGAAAACACTTATGGAGTAAATGGGCTTGGGAAAATCTCTACATACGGGAAACTGTGGTTATCTCTTCGCCTGGATACAAGGGAAAACAGGTTTTGCCAATAAACTGAACAAAATGCTCCCTCTTGTGGTGTAAACTCGGGAATAAAGAACCAGTCGAAATAGGGGAGCAGCTGGAGGCCGGGGGGGACCAGACTGTGCTGTGTTGGCAGCTGCAGTTGACAGGTTTGGCGAGCCCTGAGCTATTAGGGCTCTGGGTTTGCTTCTGTTTGGTTGTGATGGTTAGTGCAAGGAAGGCAGCGTTCCTCTTGCAGGGCTGAACCTGAAAGAGGGGCACGGGTGAGATTTTTAACTTGATTTTTTTTTTCTTGGTCTTGTTTGCTGATCATTTCTCTCTTCCTTTGGAGTAAAATGAAAAGGCCCACACTACACAGCATACGTGCTCCTTACTGATACTATTTTGTCCTGAAGAAAAATCCCAAAGAGATATCAGACAGCAAAATGGAGGTGCTGGGTGACAGGGATGGAGGGATGTTGTTAGGAGTGTTGGTGGAAGAAGGGAAGTGGCCTTGTTAGTACTTTGGACTTTTGTTGTGGCAATGCTGGGCTAAGAGCTTGTGGCTTGTGGCTCTTGTCAGACCTAACATAATCACAGAACAAAGACTTGACTATTAATTGGAAGAACAAACAATACAAATTAAAAATGAGAAAAGAGCATTTAGGATAGGATTTTTTCTGTACTGGAGAAGATGGAAATAGAACAGCAGGACAGACCTGGAAGAGAGACAAGGTTGAACATGGTTGGGCCTGAAATATCAAAGTTGGAGGGAAGGGCACTTACAGTACAGATACAGTAACAGACAAGAGGAGCTGACTAAGAAGAGGGTCAGCTTGCGTGTTTGTCACAGCAGAGTAACAGTATGGGTTTCAGAAAAGCAGCTGTTAATTACACTGAAGGGCCTAGACTTACCTATGTTTCCACAACAGACCTGGTTTTTCATCCTTTTGCAGCTTTTTCTTCCTGATATCAATTTTTTCTTTTGAAAGGAAAAGGTGAGGATACCTTACACACCCTTAATTATGACAAAGATATTCAAAAGCTGCTTAGAATCCCCATTTGGCTAAATGTATCACATTTATCAAATAAGACATCCAGATATGTATGATACCTTGATGCAACAAAAACAAGCATTTGACGGATTTTGAAGTTCTGTTCTGTTCTGAAATACATAATTTAGCATGTAGGTGTATTTAAAGGAATACTGGCTGGTAAACTATGGTTGCCATCTCAGCCCTCTAGCTGCTGAAAACAGTAAAAGGATCAAACCCCCTTTCAAGCTGATTGCAGCAATGACTATTTCTGTGCCACGTTTGGTCGTATAGGCTTTCCCAAGCAAATGACTCAGTACACACCCAGGAATTTTATTTTTGTGATACATTGGGAACCCTGTAACACAATTTGTAATTTGTATTTCAGATACCAAGTCAGATAGAGCTCAATTCCATGCAGAAGAGTATTCATTGCCTAAGCCAACCTTCATACACAGGCTTAAATACCAGCCTCTTTCTTTCCTTCTAATATTATTTTACACTAATTGTGTAGTAATTATGCAATTTTACAGGACAATCTTGACAGTCTCAGTGTCATGGCCGCATGGACACTGTTAGCCTTGATCGTCCCTACCCAGCCTAATCTGTTGCTTCCCCTGAACCCTAGCTATGGTCCAGGACTCGATTTCAGCCTAGCCCAGGCTCTCAGTCCCTGACCGAGCTATTCTGCAGACATGCTGCTGCGCTCTGCCCGCCTCTGCCTTACTCCACGGCTAGCTTTTGGACCCATCTTGTCTCTCACTTTTCTCCAGTCCTGCCTCACAAATACCTGCGGCTCAGAAATAAAACTGGGGAGAGGGATTTTCTCCCTTGACCTTGCAGCAGGCCACCGCCGGGCAGGCGCCGGCGTTACCGCTCCCTCTACAGGGATGCTCCTGGAAAAGCGAGCGGGCGGACGCGCCTCGCCTCCGAGGGGGCAGCTACCCCTTTCTCCGACAGCCGAGGACGTGTCAGCGCGTGTCCCCACTCTCTTTTCTCTTTTTCCTCGATTACTCAATTAAAGAGTCAATGCTGCATGACTCACTGGTGCGGTGCAGCCGCCCCGACGAGCCCTTTATCGTGAAAGGAGAGATACCGTGAGTGAGGGCGTGGGGGAAGGGGTCCCTCCTGCCTTCCCTCCCCCAGCTGCGGCAGAGCGCAGCCAGCCCCGCACGGCGCCTGAAGAGAGGTGGGATGCTGCATCGGGGCAGGTGTGGCATGGCGAGCTGCTGACCCCGGCGGCTGCAGGGAGGGTGTTAAACCACGGAGGAAAAAACAGAGATACGGAGAAGTAGAGAAAAAAACAGCCATAAAATAAAAATGAGGGAAAGGCTGTCTCGTGATGGCTTGAACGAAAATACGGGGAGTTGTCCCTGCAGTCGGCCGGGGAACACTCCGTGTACGTGCTCTCTCCTTCCCTCCATTCCTCCCTCCACGCCCGGGGCTTTTGTGTGACCGCGGGGGGACAATGGGGGCTCCCACTGCGCTGCCTGGCCGTCCCTGAGCCCCACGTTTCTCCCGGCGTCTCGGACGGGCTCCCCGCTCCGGCAGCGGCTTGATGGATGCTCGGCGCGGCTAAAGATTGCAGGGTGCGGAGTGTGAAACATATAAACCTCAAATGCATTTTATTCCCCGACAGTTTTCCTACATGCTAATGTCCGGGAAGCACCTCACATCACACTGCACACCAGGGCTCTCCGCAAAACACCTTGGCCGCTGCGCCCGCCCTCTCGACGTGCCCTGGACCCTCTTCGCTCCGTCTCCATCGAAAATGCAAACAGGATTATCCTTATCACGAGCCTACGGCGCGTCTCTCACTCGGTCCCTGTCCCCCAGTAAATGGGAAACAGCTTTCATTTTTCCTGCTGAAAGATACTGCTGCTGGTTTTGCAGCCCCGGCGTATCCGGATCTCACCCCTCGAGCCGGAGCGTCCCCGAGGAGGCGCCGCCAACCGCGGTTCGCTCCCAGAGGGGCCGTTCCGCCGGCCATCCCAGGCAGCGGGGCCCCGGGGGCGGTGAC
>WEIV01006145.1:5590-19919 GCA_013390005.1 Calyptomena viridis | reverse complement strand
AAACCTGAAGGGAGTCTTCTGTCTTCAGTGAAATGGTCTCAAAAGCAAAAAGAAAAAGCCTTTGTATTCTTTCCAAAAAGTACCATCCATCCTTTAATATAATGGGATGGAACTCTTTAGAAAATTCTGCAACTGAGCAAAGACAGTACTATCTTGTTAACACCTGTTCACCACGTGAAAGTATTGCCCTGTTGCCATACTGCAGATAAAAAAGTCTAGTTGAGGCAGCTTTGAATTTTGGAATGGTAACACATTGTACATGTCTCTCTCTGTACCACTAACATGTTAATCTCATAGCAGTCATGAGATTAACATGGTAGCTGTTTAAGACATGGTTCGTCGTTTGCTTCATTTTTTTGTTGAGTTTTAAGCTCCATCTTTCTAAACTTTCCTTACAATTCTTTACAATTTCCTTGAAAACTTGTAACCTGAGAGGGTGAGGCACTTCTTTTCCTCTAAAAGTGAAAACTAAGTAGTTACATAATAACTTATGTCCAGGTAAGGTTTCAGCAGAAGCATCCCTCATTGTCAACAATGGGAAAAAATATTGTTCATCAAAGTCTGACTCTTATATTGTGACCCTTATAAGACTCCTCATGCAGGTTTTGCAAAATAAAAAAGATTTATATTTTTACTGCTGCAATATTTTACCTGATATCTTCTGTAAATTAGAATTATGCCCTGAAACACAGAGTCTATTAAAAAACAAAGAAGCTAAAGTAGCCAGAATAGAATGCTGTTTCAGAAAAAAATATAAATTCTTATTTATTTTCTTAGCAGTTGAATAACAGAGTTGAGTGGAACTGAAGTGATCTTAGAATCCAAATCAGAAGGGTTCTAAACTGCGTTTCCTATGCTGACCTGATGCCTCATATAAAGAGCTTGCATCCTCTTCTGGGGGCAGATTCAGCAGTCAAACAGCAACTTTTAAGGTAATTTTCTGAGCTATATAACCTTTCTGTTGGCTCCTAGAATGCTGCCAATGGAAAGCTACTGAGAGACATGGTGGGTACACAATTCCAACAGGAAAACTGCTACATGGGAGAGACATGGAGCTGGCAGACATTTACAGGAAATGCAGCTTAATGATGAACTGATTTGGAGTTCAGTGATTATCCTTTCTCTGTTTAAAATGCATATAAAATGGATTGTGCCAGTATCCCAGAACAATGGCATACATATGTGAAAAAAACCAAACAACTAACAAACAAACAAAAAACAAAATCAGGCAACTTTTCAAGTATCTGCATACATTCTAAATTATTCTTAATAATAAATGAATATTCATAGAAGAATCCAGGGCATGGGCCTGGTAGCCCATCTCTCATCTGCTCATGTAGCAGACAGCACGATAGCAACAGCTGCTACTGAATCTTCCTCCTCTCATCCTAGCAGGTCCTCTCTTCAAGTTGCTCATCCCCTCTCTTGAGACACCAGCAAGGTCACTGATTTGTGCTAGTTAATGGATGTAGAAGACCTTTTGTTCAGGCCAGTGAAGAGTTGCCAGTCACCTCCAACTATTGCTCACCTGATCTTGAGATGAATCAGAAAGAAAACAGTTTGTGTTAGATGATTTTCAAAGGATATGTGCTGTACTTCAGGAAGAAAAAAGTATTATTAGAGAAAAGATATAAACATGCTACATTGTATGTATTTCATCAATGCATCTATGTCTCAAACTAGAAAGATAAATCCAATCCCATTTTTGTCTCAGTTCTGTTCATACAGGAAAAGTAATTTCTGATTTCAGACAACAAATGTTTCTAAATAATGAGTATACTTGTAACACTTACTATATTTTTCTTTAATATTCTTCCACTTAAGAAAACCCTTCAAAGAAATTATCTTTAGATAATTCCACAGGGTGCTGATTTCAAAAAAACCTGTAAAAGGCCACTGCTCATTAGCTATTCAACTTGCCTTTTTAACAAAATAAAAATGTGCAGGTGAGTATTGTACTGTATGTCAATAACTGAAAAAAAGAGATGTTAAAGCAAGCTAAATAATTGCCCAGCAGTACTTGTACTAATGACCGTAAACTTCTACTATGCTAATTTTTCTCTGCACTTTTAATTACAGATCAATAATACTTTGCAGTTGACATTTAAAAATGCTGAACTGCATGTAGGAACACAGACTGAATAAAAATATACAATGTGGTACTGAATTTGCCAAATCAATAAACTTTGCCATTTAACAAACAGTAGCATGTAAACAGTCACCAAAATTAGCAAGTGTAAAAGACTATGCTTCAAGTGCTTAATTATTTTTTAATAACACTAAGCTTTAGTTCATTGACAAAATTCCATTGCTGTGAAAACCTCCCATTCTATTGTTTGTTTTCTTTATTTATGCATAGCATCTCTTTCCATGGTTTGAGATTAGCTCAAAAAAAAGCTACATGGCACCCACACATTCTCTTTAGATAAGGTTCTTAAAGATCAAAAGGTATATAATATAATTGCACAGGTTTTATCTTACCTTTCCTTGCTTAGATAAATGATCTTTTTTCCTTTTAAAATTCTTTATTGTGACAAGTATGCCTAATAAATAGGATCATAGCATTAAACAGTAGTTACATATGAGAATATCAATATCATATCAATGATTCTGTTTGAAATGAAGGGCTAAAATCAATAAAATGTCATTCTATTTTCCCATACCAGCTTATGCTAAGATAAGCATGAAAAGGCAATTTTTTCAATATTCTGACTCTTGAAACTGCTTTTCTTATTTTCTTTTTTTTTTTTACTTTTATTTTCCTCCTCTGAGTTTTGTCTTCATTGCAGCAGTAGGCTGAATTGTTACCGAGAACTGTCGCTACCTGATTCCCATATACACAAAAACATTTCTAACCATGTTGAATGGGTTTTTAACTCCGAGGACTATGGAAGAAAACTAATAATTCAGTGATTCTGTATTGCTAATATGTACTTATTAAGCTCAAGTGTTGTTTTACTGTTTGAATTTTCTGGCCTGACCTAAGATTGTTGAGTTGGTTAACTAAAGCCAAGGTCACAATCAGAATGAGCAATTCATGAATCTCTACAACATTATATAAAACATGTGACTTCTGAATATCATTTCCAACATAAATGATCTCAATAGTAACAGATGCTACAACAGAAGTGTTCTGTTTTTTGCTACTGTGCAAGATATGGCAGACATTCTGATGCCAAAACAGGATATAACAGAGAAATCCCAGCCCGTGAAAAATGTTACATTTTCTAGAAGAAAAAAATACATGTTGAATCAGGACACAAAAAAACCCAAACAAACAAAAAACCCATGGATACCACAAGTATCTTGGTCTTCTTGCAGCTAGATTTGGAGGAGGGAAAATACATTGGGAACAGGTGTTTGGGATCTTCTGTTGTCTGCCTATACTCTAGCTCACCAACTAGAACATTGATTAGTATTTTCTTGAGACCATCAAGTAACTGTGATTTTTGTATCAGGGTGGTATATTAGAGAGTATAACAAAAAATTCAGTTCAGGGAATAAAAAAATGGATTTTTCATTGGTTAAACATTTCAGCAGATTATTACCAACAAGCTCTATTTGCTGTTTACTTCCTGAAGCTCTCAGTCAGAGTTGAACAGCTCAAGAAATTGTCTCATTAAGGCAGCTGTTGCACATTTGTAAATTTAGAACTTAATTTTGCAACTGTTATTGACATTAAGGAGCACTTAGTCTTATAAGTGGTTCAAACTAAGTCCCCTTTAAATCAATTGATTTACTGTTTCCTAACTGGGTTAAGTATAGAGCTGACTTAGCAAAATTTGCTTAAAAGACTTTACACAAAAGCAACCATTACAAAACCTGTTCAGTGAATAGACTTTTTCCCTAGGGAATCTCCCCTGTGTGATAGCAGTCTTCCACAGTGAAAGCACAGAGTTATCTCTGACCCCTGCTACACCATCCAACATAAGAGTGGAAAGGAGACAGGATGTGCTTGGAAAAGTGACATTTAGGAGGGTTCAGAAGAACTGCATTCAGGGCTTTGTATTGATATCACACATATCAGATGAACATAGAATTGTGATTAATATAATTTCTAAATGTTGGTGGTCTGGTGTGCACACCAGTAAATAGCGTGCCTAGGCATGGCTGTTGTAAAGTAAGTCTGTCCCAATGTCTACTGAAGGATTCCCAAACACGAGTATCCAGTACAGGCTGAGTGGAGAATGGATTGAAAGCAGGTGTGTGGAGAAGAACTTGGGGGTGTAGATCATCAAGAAGCTCAACATGTCTCAGCAATGTGTGCTTGCAGCCCAGAAAGCCAGCTGTATCCTGGGCTGCATCAAAAGAAGCATGGCCAGCAGGTCAAGGGAGGTGATTCTGCCCCTCTACTCTGTCCTTGTGAGAACCCACTTGGAGTACTGCATCCAGCTCTGGGGCCCCCAGCATAAGAAAGACATGAATCTGTTGGAATGAGTCCAGAGGAGGGCCACTAAATTGATCACTCATCTGCAGCACCTCTCCTATGAAGACGGAGTGTGAGAAATCAGCTGTTCAGTCTTGAAAGGAGAAGACTCTGGGCAGATCTTAGAGCTACTTCCAGGACCTAAAGGAGGCCTACAAGAAAGCTGGAAAGGGGACTTCCCATAAGGGCGTGCAGTAGTGGGATAAGGAGGAATGCCTTTAAGTCAAAATAAAGTATATTTAGATTAGATATTAGAAAGAAATTATTTACTATGAAGGTGGTGAAACACTAGAATAGGTAGCTCACATGATACCAGTAGTATTTTCTGCTGAGTAACTTGATGAAGTAAAGATGTAGTATTCTTGTAACAGCATCTTAGGATGTAGATCTTAAGAATCTTTCACAAAACTTCTGGTTCTCATTGTTCACCCTTACATTTTCTCTCTTGCCACATCAACTCCTACCCTTGGCCATTTGTCCTTGCCCCATGTTGCCTACTCCATCATGCTGGTGTGAATGTCAGAGGGTAAACCAGATCAAGACTCTCTACATAACTAGCAGATAGAAAAGTTTCTCAGTCCACTAACACTTGTGCTGGCAGAGAAGTACAGCATGAAGACAGAAACTCTAGTCAAGAACAGGAAGGAGAAAATTACATCTTTAGATAGTCTAATCTGCTATCTGAAATTAAAGTTATGGTTAAGTTACTTAGAGTAACTTAATGAGGAAATTCAAGCACCTCCATGGCCTGCTGCAACAGGAAAGTGGCCAGGAGATTTCTTAATTATGATCTCACCCCTTTATTCCTATGTTTTGTCAGCTCATCATACTGTGACACTTGTGGTGCTTCACTTTGCTCTGTTCTTGCTATTCTTTGATGCCATATGCTATTTGATTTACACCATAAATATTAAACTTATGGTCACAGATGTCAAAATCAGTAGTTACTGTACCTCTGATGAGGTCACTGACAGTGTTAACATTCAAAACTTTGGCCATTCAGAAAAAGTAATAGATATTTTGAAAGGCTTCCTCAAATACTTAACAGCAGAAGTAATATATTGTTGCAGCAAACTAGAGTTTCTGGCCACATAAATTTCTTTCAAGTGGGAAATGTCTGAGAAAATATTTTGAGGAATATTGACAAATACTAAGAGAAAGTACAAAAAGCTTGCCGTATGTTTTGCTGCACTTGCCAAAGAGACTCCAGTTTCAATTTGCCTGCCAACAATCCAGTCAATATCAAACAGTAACTACTGAGTTTAGTGAAAGTTTTTGGTCTGGTCTGATATATCAATATACCTTCCACTCTAAACAGATAACAGGGCCTGACTGATCATGACAATATCAAGCATGCATTGCCAAGTGTCATCCATATCACTCATAAAAAAGTGACCCTAATTTCAGCTACATTAGCCTGCTTTGCTAGTACCTCTTCAGTTCTTGTTTTCTAATTCGTCTTCACATAATAAAGTGACTAAAAACATTCCAACAGCACTTGAAAATTGTCTGTTATACAGTGAGGACTTCACAGCTGTACAAGGGTTATCAACAGTCAAGTTCGGGAGACAAAAAAAAGGAGAGATTATTTCAAACACAAAAATACTCAGTTCAACAAATCCTATTCAATCAAGCCCATATATTATATAGTTGGTTTTTAAACTATCAATTGCAACAGGTAAAACATAAATTCTTCATTTTAAAAATATAGTAACACAGACTAAAAACAACTTAATAAGTAATACTTTAAGTGTACCAAAACTGTATTCATTGTCTTACTGCTCCTCCTAGTTGAGCACTGCTAGCTTATAAAGGCAACACAGACATTGTTTAGACATTAACATATTTAACTGGAATTTTTGGGAAAGCTGGTGGGAGCTATGTATCCCAGATCTTCTTTTCTCATGAAGTGGACACAAGGTAACACAGACACTAAAGTAACAAAAGGGAAAACTCTGTAAACTGATGAGTTAATATCATTATGGTTATTTCTACCATTTTTATCTTAGAGTTCTGAAGAAATTAAATATTGATGTGCCTAAGCTCTTGTTCAAAACATCTACCCTGTTTTTCTAACTGCCTACAGTAGTACATTGACAAGCTGATATATCTCTGTTTCATCAAGTGTGAGTATGGGAACAATGGATTAGAAAGTTGATTAAACTACAAGTAAATTAGATTCAACAGAAAAGTTACACAATCAAATGTTATCCAAAAAAATAGTAACTTTTGCAAAGGTCCCTTATGCCTCAAAAATACACCAATTTTCCTTGACCATGACAACTGAAACAAGGACAAAGGAAAACTTTAGATCAACTATGTGATATATTTTTCACAGAATCACAGAATCACAGAATTACTAGGTTGGAAGAGACCTCCAAGATCAACAAGTCCAACCCATGCCCTAACACCTCAACTAGACTATGGCACCAAGTGCCATGTCCAGTCTTTCTTTCAACACATCCAGGGATGGTGACTCTACCACCTCCCCGGGCATTTCCAATTATATCCAATACTTTATTATTCTTTCTGTGAAAAACTTCTTTCAAATATCTAACCTATACCTCCCTTGGCACAGCTTGAGACTGTGTCCTCTCGTTTACTTCACTCTTTATAAGCTTCTGAACAGCTCCCTGATAACTAGCTATTAACAAACAATAAATAGTATGTTTTAGCAAAGATAGCAAATAGATTATTCTCTATTTAGCATTGCTTATATGATTGGGTAAAAGTATTATACAAGATGCTTAAGTATATAATAGTCATGATGTTACTTATACAAGTCAAACTAACAGATTTGAGAGGGCTTCATAAAGTTACAAAGACACATGGGAAAGAAAAGGAGATAATCACCTATGACTGGTTCCTGGGAAGACTTGGGTCAATAATCCCTCCTGCATTCACTATCTGCTCAGTGTACCAGAAGCTATTTGCTATGTTCATCCCCAACAGTGTGCCCTTAAATTTGGTTGTATCTCTTTGGGTCAAAACTGAAGAGAGTTTTTGATCACCAGCTTTTCAGATTTTATCAGTGTCCCATACTGGAATGTCACATGCAGGTCCAGGGAACTTGGTGCAAATGGCAGCAAAGAAGAGCCTGATGTCCTAGAAATAATCACACTTATGGCACCAGTGAATCTTATAAGGAAAATTTAGTGGGTTGACCCTGGCTGGACTCCAGGGACCCTCCAAAACCACTTTATCGCTCCTTTCTGCAACTGGAAAGGGAGAGAAAATATAACAAAGAGTTCATTGGTTGAGATAAGGACAGAGAGAGATCACTCACCAAATACCATCATGTGCAAAACAGATTCTAACTGAGGATATCAATTGAATTTATTACTTACAAAATAAGAACAGGATAATGAGAAATAAAATAAATCTTAAACTCCCACCCCTTGTTCCTTCCTGAGCTCTACCTCTTTCCCACCAGTAGCACAGGTTACAGTCATCGCAGAGTTTTTCTGCTACTGCTCAGGGGGTCCTTCCCCTCCTCCAGCATGAGGTCCCTCCCATGGCAGACAGTCCTCCGTGAACTTGTCCAGAGTGAGTTTGTCCCATAGGCAACAGTCCTCCATGAACTACTGTACCATGTGTCACTCTTTGACAGGATACAGTCCTTCAGGCACAGTCTGCTACAACACAGGTCTTTCCTACTCGAACTTGAGACATCACAAGTCCTACCAGAAAACCTCCAACCTGGGCTCTTCTCTCCACAGGACTGCTGGTCCCTGCCAGGATCTTGCTCCAGCATGGGTTTTTCACAGGTTCATAGTCCTCTTTTGGGCATCCACATGCTCCAGCATGGATCTCCTCCATGGGCTACAGGTGGATCTGTGCATTCTTGTGGTCTTCCATGGGCTGCAGGGGAACAGCTGCTCCACCGTGGTCTTATGCCAAATAACTTTTTTTTTCCCTTCTTAAATATGTTATCACAGAAGCATTAGCACCATTTCTGATTGGCCCAGCCTTGGCCAGCAGTGGCTCCATCCTGGAGTCAGCTGGCATTGGCTCCATTGGACATGGAGGAAGCTTCCGACAGCTTTTCACAAAAGCTACCCCTGTTGCCCCACTGCTATCAAAACCTGGCCACACAAATCCAATATATAAGACAATGGCATTGCAAAGGGGATTCATATTGCAAAGATCTTATTTTCCTCTCTCAAAATGCTGGCAAGGCCATCCTCACTTTCAAATTCTCATATGTTGACATTAAGCCATTCCAGGCAATGAAAACTTATGCTCCTTGAACATCTCTGAATTTCCCTGAATGCTCTGGACTGCCTAACTCTTGTAAAATAACTATGCACATTAAAGAGGGCCAGGAGTAGGATACCAGCTGTGCTACTCACCTAGAAATCAAAAGAGGTAATTGTCTGCCATATGTGCTACCGTTACACAGTGGCTGTGGTCCCAAAGAGTTTTTTGTTCAGGGTCAGTCCAGGCACTCAGACACTAACATACTGCACTTTCTTCACAGTCCACACTGTGCTTTATCTCAAGATACAAGTCTTGTCTTCCCCTTGGGTAAGATGCATCTAAATACTTGCAGGAAGCATCCCAGAGGCCTGGGAGATAGGAACAATGGCTGCACATTCTGCTGTCATTACTGGGACCAAAGGGACAGTAAGTGTCTGAACAAAGTGCTGTGATTCATTTATTACTCTAACTGGTAGTAACATATTGTTTTCTGTATTTTCTTCCCTGAAGTTAAAGTTGGTCTGCATAGGTCTCCTTTGTTTCTGTGAGCTCTGTTTTCTTTAGTACTAGCAGGAAATCAGCCTCAAATGACTAAATAACAGCTTTCGGGACATTATCTAAACAACTGTGATCCTGAGTTTGCCACAGACGATAACGGATAACGCAGTGTCATCAGTTGTATCTCAACATTCATGTTAGGGACTTTTCATATTAGATATTGCCAGGTCCTCAGACACTGGAAAAGTGGATTGTCCTTGTGGTGAAATTGCTGCAATGATTCTGAGACAACGAGAATGTGGCAGTGGTTCAGATGCCTTTGGATACGTGGGCTCCAGTCATTGTACAAATATAACAAAGTGAGAAATATCTGGGCTACATCTAAGCTTCAAAAATTCTTTTCACCTCTTTAGTGTGGAAGAACTCTTGCTCAAAGACTGGCAACACAATCTGCAACAAAATTTCCCTACAAACTGTCTTAACCATCAGACTTGCCTTTCTTCACTTTCTTGCTAGAATTTGATCAAGAAAGCTGTGTGTTCGTATTCTTCAAATTTGTTTGGTTTGTACAAGATTATCTAGGATCCTGTACACCCCTCTAGAGCTGCAGACCTCATCATTATTTGCACCAAATCAAACCTGAATCCCAGACAAAAAAAGAGAGGAAGTGAATTTAAAGATCAGAGTATGCCACTACAGCAGTCTCTTTTGACTTTCCTGAGTAACAGAAGCCTGAGATTTCCACTAAAGGTTTCCTACATAAATTCCACATATTATGATTTAATCAGAACGTGTCTTTTCTACAGTCCCCAGCCTTTATTTGAAACTTCAAGTAATGCAGAAGCTATCACTAGAATTAACAAGTTGTGATGATAGACAGCAGCAGACCTCCCCGTTAAAAATATGCACTTTGTCTGAACTTATTTCTCTTTACCATCCGGTTGAAAGGCCCTGTCATACTCTTCAAGGTAGATGAAGGACCCTTCCATCAGAAATATTTTCAGCTACACATACAATACAGAAGTGAATAGTTGTGAGACCATGGCTAGGGTTAACATTTAGAGGAGATTAAGCATTCTAAGGTAAACATACAGCAGCAGCCGCTTCCTGGATGAAATGCACTCCCTGGGTAGAATGAGGTCAATATGTCCCTATACAGCCATAATCACCTGCTGAGAGGGATGGAATGGAGAGTGGAACAAAGTGAAAACTACATGGCCTCCCTCCATTGAAATCCCAGCAGAAAAGGTGAACACTGTGATACTTGAAAGTCCTTGAGACTGTACAATACCTGTCAGCCAAGGGAGAAGGATCAAGAAGTTCTACTGCTGAGACAACAACCATGTCAAAATCCAACCTCAGGTGCCAAGCCACTAGTACTGCCTCTGCACTAGGTATGACAAGAGAATTTTACACCAATCAGAAATAAAAGGTACTTATGACAAGAGCCATTCAAGCTCCACCTAAACATAAAGAAATAATATAAAAGTAAATTGGGGATAGGGGGAAAACAGAAGAACTCCACCAGAACCGTTGGGGTCAGTTGATGGGCTGAGCCTATCTTCTGCCCGCACAGAGACACCTGTTGGGTAAGAATTATATTCAGCATGCATTAATTACTGCTATTAGTATTAGAGCTTGTTTTATAGTTTTGTAGATTGCTTTAAATGCATTTTTGCAGCTAGACTTTATCACCAACAGCCCACAAACTTGATTAACCTGTCACAATTTGTATTAATAAAGAGTGTTATTCCATATGCTGTTATCTTGTTATTGTGTATTCCTTTAAGGTACTAGCAGTCGCCAGCAGTGGATAACACTTTGGTAGGACCTACTTTGGAGTCTCCACGTTGTTGGCCAAGACCCCTGACAAGGTCATCCTCCAATCCTGTGAATCTGTTGGTGAGCAATCCCCTTATCCCTGCCTGCTGGCAGACTGATAGGACACAAGGGACTCGACTCTTCTGGGGCACTGACAAATAAATGACCAAGGATCAAGAATATCTCCCCTCCCAAATGGTTGAGCAACCCCCCCTCAGCCCCTTCCTTTTGCGTGACAATAATGACTCAGCTTTCTCTCAGATACACGAAACTGAGTTCTCTGGTCTGTCCTTTAATACTGTTTTCTAGACTAGAAATTATTACTATTGCATTCTTCTGAATTCTTTGAGGTGAAGGTAACTCAGTTCTGGCATAGGTGAATATTTTATTACATCTGCTGGTGACCCAACAAATATATTAATGGTTTGTTTATCTAAAATAGTGTGAACAAGGACACTTAAGAACATTATCGTGGCAAAATTTGTAGTGCTTTTCTTTATCTATGTTAAGGACTTGTAAAATACAAGATTGATTAATATGCAACATGGATAGCCTTGTCTTTAATTTATGAATTCACTTCTCTACATTCAACTGAATGAATAGCATTTTTTTCACTTTAAAAGCATCTTTCCAAAGGATTCTGACTAATTTTATCAAACATTCAACTACGTTTATAAATATTTAAACAATTACTAACTAACTTTTAGATTCCTGGAATCAGAGATATTTATTTTAAGGCTTTGTAAACTATGTAAACTATGTGTTTGTCACTCCGTGAATCAACTTGTTTGGTGTACAGAGCTTCAAAACTATACTGTGTTTTTTTAAGATTGAAAAAACATAGTCGCTACTTAATCCCACGAACTATGGAGCTGCTAAATTCCTAAAAGTGACAAGTTTACAATTTTTTTTGGACCAGCACTATGAAAGTTATGCATGTTTCAATTACCACAAGCCCTTTGGCAGAGGTCTGAAAGATCTATACAGTTTATTAATCATATTTTTGAACTCTATGAAGCTAAAATGTCTATTACCAGAATATTAGCTAACTGACTACATAAAACAACAGGAAATATTTCTGGAGGAATGCAGGTGCTTGTGATTGATTTGCTGGAAAAAAAAAACCAACTTCATATCGCTAGATGCAGACAAATCAAGGTAAAATAGCTTCAGCCAGAAATTAATTTACTCTAATTATCTCAGGCTTACTTCAGACATTACGGATAACCAAAATGAGTTACAGATGTAAAAATGTGAGAAAAGACAAGAGATAATCACTGTAACAGAGACTGAAAGCATGGATTATAACAGTAGTTTTCCAAAACCTAGAAAGAGTAGCCTACCAGAAAAAAAAAAAAATTTCTTTTAGGTCTCTGCTGATCTCTGAGCTACAACTGTCAAATGAAACTCCTCAGCAACATAAGAATAGCTTTAAATTCTAGAATGCCTCAGTTCCAGCTTTCAAGTACCTAACCTCCAATCACAGCTCAAACACTTTCTCAAGTATGCAACTGTATTTGCAAGGCCCATGTTCAGCCTGGCTAATATGTTGATTGTCATGACAAGAGAAAAAATTTAGAACATTTTAAGAACACTCACTACGAACTATCTTTTTGTATGTTGAAACTGTCAGGCTCTTTCAACCAGAGCATTTTTAGCTTTACTGTGATAAATAATTTAGTCATTCCTCCCTTGGGCTTTGGCATGTTGTGGAGTAACTGGTGATCAAATTTACTGCTAATGTATTTGTATCCTGTGTTTCAAAGAAAGAATAAACACTTCTTATTTAGTCCAGCAATGACACAAAAACTTTCAGAGTGTTTCAGGTTGATGAATGTTGTTCAGATGCAGCGGTCCAGTCAGACTAGTTCCAATAAAACTGTAGGTTTTATGCTGTAGGTAGCAGAGAAGGCAGTTCTCACATACAGGGCTATAGATTGCACACAGAAATCTCAACTGAAACAGTAGAATAAGCAACTGTGAGATTTTTCTAATGTCTATGTTGAAATGGAATTTCAGCCTACCTATCTGACAATTTAAAAAGTGAGTATTTAACAGGTATGCTTGAATAAAGAATGTTTATCTCTTCACATAGTGTATAGTTATAGATCATATTTGTATATCAAACAACCTCCACTTATTTTTTTCTGCCATCTGAAAACAATATTGTTTTACTGTCCTGATTTCATAATATAGGTATGCTGTGTAAATGGAAAGTTTTTCTACTTCTATTAAAGATTTAAAGTATTCAATGAGTAGAGGTGCTGCAGGAATATAATTCAATTTAAGACCAGTAATTTGTGTAAATAAATGTCTAAAATGAAAGAATCACAAGTAGAAATCAAGAATGTTCAATTTTTCATTGCATGTATCAAAAGCACAAAAGAGTTTGTGCTCATTAAAAAGAGTTCTAAAGATAGCAAGGTTCAGAGTCTCCTATGGGTTTATATGAATTTTTTTTTGGGGGGGGGCATACCTGAATTGAATTTACACTTTTCTGTTAAATTATTAACCATGGTATTAGTATGCTCTAAGGTGACTAAATTAAGAAATCTTGGGCTGTAGGTGGTGTAAAAAGTGTTTGTATCAAGGGAACTGGTGTTAAAATTTCCTGTCATTATCCTCGAATAGGTACTTAATATTTCTTTGAAACAAGAAATGCGTGCCTGATTTTAACCCTCATTTTTTTTGGCCTTTTATTAGTTCCTTGACTGATTAATGTTGGTAGATTGCAGTAGGTAATGTTCTTTCATACAATGGGGTTTAATCAAAAGTGAGGGGTTTGCACAATATGCAGGAGCTGCTTTGAGGTTAATATCTATATAATTTAGGTATTTAAATATCAGTTTGTCCTAAAAGTTTGAAATACTTTTGCCCAAATGCTAAAAGAGCAGAGGGGATACTTACTTTTCATAAGTGTCACTTTTGGTCTTTAGCAACTAAGCACGTGTAGTTTATAAATTCATTCTTGATTTGTATTTCAAAAAATTAAAGGTAAGCATGTGAAAAATTACTAAATTTCCAACAAAGTGAAAACACATGAAACAAATGTTCTAGTTGTTTTGTTTGTTGATTGGTTGGTTGTTTGTTTTTTTCACAGAAGCACAATTGCTTATCCTGGTTTTAAATATAATCATTCTGGAAGGAGTAAATTCTGAGGTCTTTCGTGACTGCCATGACAAAGACCCTTTCTGTGCAATTTATTACCTACCTGCTCCAGTCTACACCTTCTTCAATGTAGCAATTACACCACTTGAACACTGTAGTGGGAGACATTTGGGTCTCAGGCTGACAAGACAACACCCTGTTGACTGCAGTTTTGGTCAGTTTTGTCCACTGAGAAATAAAGACTTCTGGTAAAATGGTGATCTGTAGTGTGCAAAC
>WEIV01006142.1:7456-26125 GCA_013390005.1 Calyptomena viridis | reverse complement strand
CTTTGTCAGGGTCAAAAGGTGTTTCTCACTAATCACTCATGCCATTGCCTCTCTCAAGTCAATCACATCTCCCTCTGTGCCTCAATGAAGTCGCCTGCCCTGGCCCACACACCTGAGTATGGTCATAACACACCGACTGCTTCTTCTGTGCTGCCGTCACTCACAGTGTGACAAAGTGGGAAATATGTGTTGAAGCAGCTCTGTTATTAATAGCATGATAATTAAATTGATTCAGTTAATAAAAAATATGTATCTATATAAATAGGTTTATGTTTCAATAATCACATTCAGAATCATATGTGCACTCCTTTCCACAGAATTCATGAGACCACTGGGGTAGAAAATGTCCGGATTGCATTTACAGACCATATCGCCTGGGGTCAGTCTAGCCAATGCTGTCTTAAATCTTCTTAGCCGCTTAGAATGAATTTTGATTTCTCCTTCTTGTTGTATCTGAGGTGACCAGCTCAGGCTTAGCAGGAAGTTAGTGGAGCAAGAGCTGGGGTCTAGGGAAGTGGGGGGACAGGGAAGTTACAGCAAAGTAAGTGAACTGAAAATAGCTAGAAAGAGTCTACATGTTTCCAGTCATCTGGGTTTAGGATGTGTGCAGGGAGGAAAAGGAAGCCAGTGATCTGGTGTAAGTGGATACTGCTTCTGCCTGTCCCTCAGGAGCAGCAGGCTGGAGGGTGCCAGTGAGAAACTGGCTGTTCTAGCTCTGTTTCCAGAGCAGTCACTCTTCTGGCTGGAGAAGCAAAAGTAGGAACTTTGGTACCCTAAGCAACCTTCTGTTTTCCTTTGGCCTAAACCTAGAACTACCTATTGCTGCTGTGATTTATTCTGGCAAAGCAAAATTACAAAGCTAGCATAGCCCTAAATCGAGCATAGCCAGCTCATCCAGTGGTAACCTGGCATCATTTCACATGTAGTTTATGAAGTAACAAAAAACTGGTAGCACAACCCATCATTTCAATACAGAATACAGAATAAGCATGGCAGAATAACAGACTACTCAGAGATAAGATACATAGTGAATACTGAGTAGCAGAATTTTTTCCTTGGAATTAAATTATCTGACATAATGCAGTTAAAATGAAAACATTTAGCTCTTAGGGAAGGATCTGATAAGAATACACATTTGAATTTTATTGTATTCTCATAG
Organism: Calyptomena viridis; assembly: GCA_013390005.1. Taxonomy (NCBI): domain Eukaryota; kingdom Metazoa; phylum Chordata; class Aves; order Passeriformes; family Eurylaimidae; genus Calyptomena; species Calyptomena viridis. The sequence continues at coordinate 24,966 of WEIV01006142.1, read as the reverse complement.
ATTTCTCAGTTGATTTGCAGGAAGTAGTTGTACTCTGCAGTACCATATACAAGGAAATAGCAGCTTTAATGAACAATAAGTGATATCCTTTGTGACTTTGTTTTGTTGAGTCTTGTTCAAAAATATAAAAGATTATTGAATTATAACAGACTAATCTCCACAGATCTCTCAACCTTCTACTTCCAAATTCTACAATCATAATGTAAAGTGTAGTCTTGATTTCAGTTTATTCATGCAAGAAGACCTCCAACTCAGGTTCTTCTATAGCAATTCAGTATTCATTATCAGTCTTTTATTACATTTGATCTCAGTCAAACACTGCTGGGTGAGGTTTATCTTATAGTTATTAGACAGAATATACATAATGAATAAGTATGGTCCATTGTTCGCATTTTTTTCAGGGTAACCATTTTTCATAACTTAATGCCTCTAAGGACGGAACTTCAAAGGCCACTGCTGCTGTAAATATTCAATGCCTAAGTAATTTTCATAAAAAGATGGGCAGTAAAGCAAAATTAATTTCTAGTTGAAGCTCAGGCTCCAAACCATTTTTTAGATAAAGGTTTGGTGTCCAAGATAAAGGAGTAGTGTTATTTGAATTGCTTGTTTGCTACTGCATAGCACCATCACCTGAAGGTAAAAAGATCTGGAAGTGAAATCAGTTTGCTTGCTCTACTAAGAAACTTCCCTGGTCAAAAGATCCAGTCTAGGACCCAGCCAGTGAGCCCCACTTTACTGCCTGATCATTTCACTGAACCAAGGTAGTAGATCCAAATCAGTGGCATTACACTTTTTCTTATATGCTTGGGACATTTATTGAGTTTCCTTATCTGCCTATGTTTGCTAGTCTGGTTTTAACTTTAATTTCTGAAGGTATTGGATAGCATATGTGACTGGAAAGTTAGAAGGCTTGAAAATGTCTTTGAGAGTCATGAATATCTGTGCTCCCATATATCTCTTCTGGCCTTATATATTCTGTCTCTTATAAATTCTTTTGTAGAGCCAGTGCCCCTTCTCATGTACTGTCATCTGCCTCTGACCTATTTGACATACTTCACTAAAGGATTTGATCTCAGTAAAGTAGTGAGATATTGCTAGAGGCGACAGATATTTTATGAGTTCTAAATTCAGAAATGTTATCACTAGGCATTGTGCTAAACTAGAAAGCAGCTATTAGGCTTTCTATCTCTTAATGCAGTGTTTGAAGTCATATGCTGATATCCCTGGAATGGTGTCAGATTGAATCTCCTGGACCCTGAGTCACTGGTCTATTTTATTGGACAGCTTCTCTGCAACTATTAGTGTGTTTCATGTATGATGGTTGGTGTTCTGCATCCCACTGCCTACCTCAGGCTATTGACTCTTAGCAATTTTGTGTTTGTGACCTAATGGTTTATTTTTAGTGTTGCTTGAACTACTATAGTGATCTCCAACTTTTCTTGGAGTCCATTTAGCTCTTAAAATATTACTGACCAACCAGTAACTTATTTCTTTCCTATTAAACTTTTGTTGAATTTACTTATTCTGTCAAATTTATAAATCTGAAACTTTACAGAGGATAGTGATAATCTCTGAGAGCATGTATATATAAATACATATTGCCTTATACTCTCAGTTATAAAGCATTCACTTACCTTTTCATTATAAAAAGTCTTAATGCTTTTATCGTTTATGACAAGCTTTGAAGTTCAGAAGGGAGAAGGCCTTGGGCTAGAGATGTGTCTTTTCTTGTTCCCATGCAATTCCAGAGAAGTTTAGCAGAGACATAAGCTGCTAGAAACTACTGTTTCTTGCCTCACACTTATATTCTTTGAGAAATTTTAGGAGCCTTCACAAAATAAGTGCACGTAAACATTTTAATAGCTGGGTTAAAAAATACCACCAAAAGAAAAGCAACAGCTGCCTGGAAACCACAGGCTGAGAACCTCAGGAAGATAACTAGAAACAGACCAGTTTATGAAAATCTTTTTTCTGTCCCTCAGAAACCCAGCTGAAAAGATTCGACATTGGTTATAGCAGTCCATTCCCGTATTTTGAGAAAATAATTTTCTTTTTTTGCCAAGTGCACAAGACAAAGGAGATATCTGCAATATTTTACAGATCACATAGGTGTGATCCTGTCTGTCTGAATTTTTTATTCATGGTGACCTACAGGCCAGCCAGGGTCTAGTCAGTAATCCAGCCTTCCTGCTTCAATGGACTGCCTACCCCTGTAGGCAGCCTATTGTCAAGTGTCTGCCTCTTTCCTTGGTACTTCCTTGTGACTGTCTCCATGTGCTGTGAAATGGAAGAGAGTCTTCCTGCATACACCCTTGCTATGATCCAATTGTAAATGTGGATGGGCACACAAAGTGTTCCTGAGATCCCACAGAAAGCATGAAGGAGAGAGGTGGGGTCATCAGTATAACAAACCTCACAGTAGGAAATGGTGGCAATCCATTTTTTTGAATAATGGTTTTAACATTTAGAAAAGAAATCTCAGGTTAAAGGATTTTGCTGCTTTTAAGTCAAGGTGCAATGTTATCCATATCAACCCAGAGAGTGTTCTGGTTTCTAGCATAAAACTAAGATCACTTTTGTGTGTTTTCCAGCTGTCTGCAGGACTCTCAGCTGTCTGGCTTCATGGTGACTCAGATTGTAAAGAAGAGATGAAAATCTCTTTACTCAGAAGTGTAAAAAAATGAGTTATTGTGGTGTCCATAAAAGTAAAGCACTATCATGGGTGTAAGGGGTGAGTAGCACATCCTTCTCTGTACCTCTCTGTGTCCTGCTACAGAAGTGAACTAGGGAGCTAAATAGAGGCACTTTCCACTTTCCTACTAGTCTATATATGATTTGGAGAACTACACTGTCCTTTAGATATGCCTGAATAAGATGAACCAGATATGTTTCAGCAGGCCTCCAATGGCATCTTGCTGTCTTAGCAGACTAAATATGGAACTTTAACAGTTTGCTTAAGGTGAGTTGGATCCTATGCCTCAGTTAACTTTTGGGATGTAATTCTGCCTGCCAAGATGGACTTGAATCAAAAGGAACTGCAAGCACTGTCAAGGAGGAAATGAAACAATGGCAAGAAGACAGGGCATCTTTGTGTATATTGTCAAAAAGCTAAACAGTGGTTAAGCAATCGGCTGAGGCAATGTTAATTCTAGGTGCCAAGCAGAGTTGCATAGGCTACTTGGATCAAACCGAAACATTTAGAAGTTAAAACTTTCATTTTAGAAAGTCTGAAGAAAAGTGACAGAAAGTGTGAGCTTGGGTGGCAGCTGCTTCATACAGTACAGGTGGTCAAAACACAAGTCTTACACAGTGTGTCAACAACTAGGTTGTCCCAAGGGGAGTGAGAAATAACAAACTGAATAGGAGTACTAATCTTTCATGATTTCCTGCTCACCATGTGTCTGAGGCAGAATTACTAATGAATTTCTCATAAGAAGTTGAGAGCTTGTGGTCACACCTATAGGCAGGGTTTTCTGAAATGAGCAGAGGATCCATGGTGGGGGAGATACAATAGATTCCTGGGTCACTGGTGGAAGCAGGGGTTTGGTTAGTTAGTGGGCTTTCAGTTCACTTCTGGAGAGACTGGGACAGTCCTATCTAGCTTGTGAACAGGCTGGAGGACTGTATAGGTCTCAGCAAGTCACTGGTGCATATGTAGACCAGGAAAGAGTACATACGAGTCTGGGGAGCTTTTGGTGCAGCAAAAAAGTGGCTCTAATTCCCATATTTTCTCCATGTGCTAGGCTGCTGCTCATCTGGGGCAGCAAAAGGAAACTTTTTTTTGTGTGGCAAACACAACTGGTCCTGCCACATCAGTCAGACAGAAAAAAAAAAGGGAAGATATCATCAGAGATTATAATATATTCACCCAGAGATCCAGTGTAAAGTGCTGGTTGCCACAGTTAAAGATGTGAGGGAAGCTCAGCCTGTCATCTCTCAAGGATGTGCACAGAAGGAAGGGAAAGGCAGAGTTCACCCTGAGGCCAGGATACCAGTGACACATTTAGTCCTATAGATGAAGTGACAGAGGACTCTCTTGTCAGGTTTTGAAAACAGGATTGTATCTCTGATGGCAATATGCACTGGGAAGAAGAGATCACTGCATACAGTACAGTTTATTCTTCCCTCTAATTGACCAGAAAAGGCAAATTTAAGAAAATATGTTAAATCCTTCTCTGCTAACAGATATTTTATTCAAGATTGCAAACAGAGGAAGTGAGAAGCTAGGAAATGTCAAAACAATCACTTCCTCTGAAGCTGTAATCAACCCCTTGCACATATGTGTTATGATACAGTTCTTTAGTTACATAGCAGTATGGTCTTTGTCCACAGGACTCACTGCATAGCATAATCACTGCAATGCATAAACAGATGTTAAACAAAAAAAAACTTCTATGAAAAAAGATAAGTTTAAAAACGCATTCCAGAAGAGCTATCTGGTTGCTACCCAAAGAATCAGCAATAGTCTCCAAATAAAAAACCTTCATCCATCAAGAAACCCTTGGGATCAAAAAACCCACCTAGCTAAACAGAAAAATGAAATGTAAATATGTCCACATAGCCTTGTCGCTGAAATATGTATCATTTTGCTAAATAAAGCTGACGCTGTGGGATATTGCAGAAGTGATTAAGGGCCTGCAGTGTATTCTTCCAGTGGAAAAAAGCCATACGTAAAGGCAAAGGAAAACAGAAGGACTTTTAGTTCATTTGGCCCTATTCATAGTTTATGTGATAAATGACTACAAGCTCAGATGTTCCAGAGAACTGCAAGCTATTTAAGTCACTCTTAATGTTTTTGTTATTAGATAAGGTTGCCTCTAAAGTGGCATAACCCAGAGCTTTGTAACATTTGTCCAACAGAGTATTTATTTGTGGGTTCATTGGTCACATGTTGTGGCCCTTATTGACAGTTGCTGAGGTAGTCTACAAGAAGTATATAAATACTGTCCAAATATCATTGCTCCTTGTAAACAACTTCAAATGAAAAGGGCCAAGGCTGACATCATCAGGTGCTGAGAGCTGTGGAGAGAGGCAGAGCACAGCTTAGGAGGCACTCTGTCTATTAGTCTCACCATCGAAGTTCTTAATACTTTTTGCCTAGGTCTGTATTGCTGGATTGTTCTTCTCATCCCCCTCTTCTCCCCATTCTCTCCTATATAATCTTCTACCTGCAGCAAGGAACCCAGGGCCAGGCAGCAGATGCCAAACAGCAGTGATATGGCCAGAGACAGCTGCGCACTAGGGCACCCCCCACTAAGGGCACAGACAACACAGTCCCTACAGCAGCAATTTTTCCACACGAACTGCCCTCCCTGCAAAAGTTAAGTGGAGAGTTTTCTCAAGGGAAAAAGCAAAACCTGTTTTCCTTCGGGAAAATGGAGATGACAGACAGATAGATCACTGTAGCTGGTCTGAGAAGATATTGTCAAGGAAAGAGAAAGCAAACATGCAAATATGCCCCTCAGCAAGGTGAAGGGCTCCAGTTCATAAAGAGATTTTATTTTCATGATTCTTTCTCTGTGACATTGTTTTTGCCTTGTGTGCCTTCTCAGATGATCATTTTTCCTCAAACATGACATTTTTAGGAGCTAGAAATCACATTTTCCAGTCATCTTCTTTCCATTCATAGCTATAACTGCTTTTGGCTGAGGCTCTGGGCTCTTTTATCTAGTGGAGGCTTACAAAGTCACTGTACAGCCCAAGAAGAGCTCAGCTCTGCTACAGAACTCTAAAAAGACCCAGTAATTAGCAATCTCTCCAATAGACACACTGGATTGTGAGAAATGGTGTGAGTAGCAGGCAGTCTGCTGGATTGGGACCCCCAAGTCTCACATGCCTCTGTGCTGAGAACAGTCATTGTCCCACATCCTGGGTCTCACCGTGCTCCCCTCTTGCATGGGACACACTGGTTTTATTCTGGCCTTGCACTACACTGTCTCACTCTCTAACCTGTAGAAAACAACTCTCCCTCTTTATTGTGTTAGGAGGCTGCAATGGACCAGAAGTGACAGAGCCATGGGAAGGCACTTGCCAGAGCCATGAGAAGTGCACAGATGTCCTTGGACTGGCACAGGCCACCTCTGACATGCAGTCAGACAACATGGCTGAAATGGTTCAGTGCATCCTAAAGCAACATTTTCACTCTTCCATGTTGCCTTTCACTCTCTTTCCTCCCTGCTATCACAGCTGCAACACCAAATCTTCCTTCTGCTCTTCAGCTTCATCTCGTTTCATTCTATGCAAGCCAGTTCAATCCAGCAGAAAGTTCTATGATTTTTTTTGTGGACTGTATTTCTGCTGGGTCCTTGAGTTAGTCCAGCTCAGGGGAGGACTGGAACGGCAGCAGGAGGAGTACTGGAGAGCAGCAGATAGGGGTGTTGCAAGGAGATGTGAAGAGACCAAAGGTTTGGGAACACCTCTGTTTAGTGGCAGCACACTTTGTTAAACATTGAGGTCTGTCTCATTTGCTGGCATCCGGAGTGTAAGCATGCTGACTTTCAGCCCCTGCAGAGTAAAATTATTTGAGGCTGAGGTTCTCCCTAAGCTGGTTTCCTTAGGGAGAAGTGCCTATAGGAGAGAGCCTTAAATGAACCCTTGCATAGATGGTCCTGATCCTTCCTAAATCAGTGAAACCACTCTGAAATACATCACCAGTTCTAGCTATCATATGATATCCTGGAACTAATTTTTGGTTTTCAACCATAGGGAAGGTGGTACAAGGTTTATATTTCTCTTGAAGATGGATGGTTAATTTGATGTATTTGTGTTAAGATCTACTGAGTCTTTTTCTCATTTTTTAATATTTTTAATTTTCACACTTTTAAACATAATATAAAAGCTAAAACTAGATATTGGCTGCGATCTAGCACAAGACCTTGAGCACTGGCCAAGGAAATAATTCTTTCTGTTGCTTAGCTCTCCTCTTGGCAATCTCTTTGGGACCCCATCACACGAGTCTTTGTCTTTATCATTACTTAAACCTAATCCTAACTCTAACTATAGTCAAGAGCTGAGCTTAACATAAGGGCCTCCAGCCTTGGCCCTTTCTTTGTACAAACTTTGCAGGTCTGTGCTCAAACTGGACCCTTAAGCTTTGTCTTACATCTTGCATCAGCTGTAATCCTGAAAATGACTGAATCCTTTACTCAAGATCACTCTTTCCAATGAAAAAATTAAAAGGGGAAAATTATTTTTTATGGCCAGACTTACTTTTAGCAGTCTTTGCAACCTCACATCAACTATATCACAAGGTTTTGCATCTTTTCTAACACTTTCTTAGAAGTGGCCACAAAACTAACATCAGACAAAGCTGACTGTGGCCAAAACAACAACAAAGGAATCATTCCTTGCAGCCATACTCAAACTGGACCTCTAGGCTTCTTATCCTAACCCTAGATACAGACTGAGCATTGGTGTGAAACTTTAGGTGACTTCCCAGACGGAAAATTTCTCAGAAGAGCCTTATTTTTATTGCCCAGGTCTTTCCTTGGTAGCCTCTCTGCGATGACAATACAACTCAAGCCCTGGGCTTTATCTTTCTCCTAACCTCAAGCTTAGTGTAGGTGTGTTCTGTGTATTGGAAAATAAATTCAAAGGACAGCTCAGGTGAAGATCATCCCAGGGAAGGATTTCCAGCTTAGCCCTTGTTTGGGTTGTTGTTATGATTATGGTTGGGCCATAAGTTAGGAGAAGGAAAATACCTAGATTTGCTGCAGAAGAATGGCAATTAGGCTGCCAAAACAATTCATATTTTTTTGTGGCTTGGAATCTTTGTCTAAGGCTTAACATATATCTAGGTTTAAGACTGGGATATGATGTTTAGGAGGAAGATAGATACAGTTGGAGAGGGGCTGCCAAGAGGCTACTCACAGAAGGTATGCACACAAGAAATTAATCTCCCCTAAGAATATTTCATTTTGTTCAGGCCAAGGGTTATCTGTGTTTAAAGCTTTGGCCACGTTTAGGGTTAGGGGAATGACAAAGCCCATTCATCCAAGAGGATTCATATAACTCAGTCTTACAAAGAGGTTTCCAAGAAGTTTTGCACCAAAGGTATTTTTCCCTGAGAATTCTGATTGCTCTTTGGCATAGCTTTAGCTTTAGGGTTAGCAGAGACAAAAAGCCAAGTGTTGTGGTGGGGCTGTAAAGGGCCTGTAGAGGCAAGGTTTGGGCAGTTAGAGGAATTTTCCACTGATTGTTCAACTTGGCCAGAGCTGGAGGTCTTTTGGTAATGCCCAGTCAACACATAGGATTAGAGTTGAGGCAACAGAGAAACAAAGCCTAGGGGTCCAGTTGAGGGTGGCTGTCCAAAGATTATTAGGGGGAAATCAGGCTGCAAATGGAATTCCCTCACAAGAGGTTTTTCATCCAAGACGCAGGTGTCCTTTGTTGTCTCATTTCCCTAGGACTTTCTCTTGTAGGATATCATGTTTATTTCCATTAAAACTCTTGTTGAGAAGTATGAAGAGCAGATGTGTCATGATGTTTTGTTAGGTACAAACTGAAAATAAAATTGCAAATAATCCTATAGAAAATGCTCTCCAGCTGGAAAATAAAAGTTGAAAAGAAATATCCTTTATGTTATGGAATATAAACTATGTATTAAAGGGTCACTGCAGAATTTGAAATTAAGTATGTAAGTGGTAAAAAAACATACAACTCATGACACAGGAGCTAGTCTATGGGGCTGAGTGAAAGACCTTCTTGATGACCCATAAGACAGGAATGGAAGGAATATGAGATTCCAATTGCAAACTTGAATACTGTATGTAATTTAAAAGTAAGCAGTGACTTTATGGAAGTCACCTATGAATACACATACTGATGGTAGTGCAGGAAAATCCCCCAGTTTTAATAAGAAACTGACATATACAAGCTCAGTCCAAAAGCACCCATCCTAGCTCAGAGGGAACTGTAAATATAGAAAACAGGACTGGAAATTTCTTGCTACTACTGTGAAACCCCCACATCTACGACCTGAAAAGGAACTTGCCCATAATTCAGAATTTCCCAGGCTTTTAGAATTTAAAGTTTCAAATTCCCTGAAATCCACAGATTTTTGTGTTCTGGGCCCAGCTGATTGGCTGGTTTTGTTTCAGATTTGTAGTGCCTGATGAATAAAAAGAAAAATAACTTCTTCTAATATAATTTTGTGGGGAGGATAACCATAGCAAATACCTCTTGACATCAGTTAGTTCTTCCCTTACACTGACAAAATTAGCTAACACCTTACAGGGGCTTCATAAGCATATTTTCATAATGCAGCTGAGACAGAAACTGTGTGCATCACACTGCTCTAGCAGTGCTATTCACAGTCTGTTAATTGCTGAATTGCTCCCTATTGTTGTACTATAGCAATGATGAGATGATATGTTTTTCTATCATTCCTATTTTCTATTAGGATCTCTATTGTGTCCAGCTGCTGCAAGTTGCAGCCTCCTTTTCAGCCCTGAGTATCATTTGCCTTCTCTGCATTTCACATTAAGAGGGGACAGAAATTCAAAGAGGAGATGATCAGCAGCTCATGTGGCAGCCCGTGTGTACAAAGAGATGGCAAGCTGGATGACAGAGCAGCACCCAAACCAGCATCTCCAGCAACAAAAGGCCATAGACGAAAGCCTTTGATCATGTGATGATGCTGATTAGGGTGTCACACATCAAAAAAACAAGGAAAATTTTCAAGGGAGCAAAAGGATATTTAGCAGTCTATTAGGATGACCAGAAAGAAATAGATTTTATTGAATAGTATTTGAAAAAGAAAATACCTGCATATGTGTATTGACCTGTGTGTTCTAAAGCATAATTCAGGAGCAGAGGGACAAGAGCAGAGAAAGGCTCTAGGACTCCTTTGAGAAATGGTGAAGCTTGGGTAGGGAGACTGGCACAGGAGTATCCAAGAGTTGATTAAAAATTAGTTGTTTTGCTAAACAGCAGTCCTGATCTTCAAGTGGTGAATTCATTTAGATTTATGCCTCTCAAATGTGTCTTGTGTTTGTCCAAAGTTATCTACAAGGCTGTACAAATTTCAGGCTCACTAATTTTTTTAACTGGACTACAATGGAGAGACCTAGATCATAAAAGTAATTTTTTCTTGCTTAGTTCTTAGCAAATAAAATAATGTTCTTCCTTCAGAAAGGCAGAGGCATCTGATAATCACTGTCATTCACTGTGGATGTTGTGTTACATTTAAATCTCCAGCCTTGGACTGTGGCAAACCAAAGACTGCAGCTTTTTCATTTCAGCCTGCCCGCAGACTTTTTTTGTCTTTATACAGCTGACTGTAAGCATGAAGTGCTGCTCTGTGGGTCTCCACTGTACCTAGGTGAAAAGAAGGCTGTCTCTCTAGCACTTAGCACTTCACTTTCAGCGATCACAAATAAACCTCTAGTGTAATAAATAATTTTATAATCTCTTTGCCTCAGAGAAAAAAATAATGAACAATACTCAGAAATGCTCCTTATGCATGCTCAGTAATGTTCCTATCCAATGAAGGACTTCTTTTCAGGGCCAGGTGGATAAAACACTCTTTGGTCTTTTTCTCCTGTAGGTCTAACTGACATTGCTTCTTCCTTTACATAAAACAAACTTATTGACGCATATCTAGGTTTAACAGGAACAGGTTAGCTTTAACTCCAAAAATAAACAATAGAAACAATAAACTTGTTTATCAGTACTAAAGACTGAAAGCCATTCACTGCTCTTCATGGTATTTAGCCTTTACCACGTCAAGCACTACTGATTTTGAAGAGGGCAAACAATTTTCACTTGCACAGTAGGCATTCTTAGCTCCTCTATCTGCTCTCCACTGCAATTAAATTGAAATAATGATGTGTAACATGTTCGTCACAGAGGCAAGACATGCTGTAGATTTTCAGAAAGGCATTTCTGGTGTGGAGTTGGATTATTTATGTAGTGTAACTGTAAATCTGGGTAATAATTCTGTCATCACATGCTATCTCACCCACTCCTTCTGTCCTCTGCCAAAATGATAAAACACCTGAAATTAAATAACTATTTTTTAAACTCTAGAGCTTACTTTAATTTAATTATATATTTATACTTATATTAATAAATGTATTATGTATTTGCTATATAATATCATAAAATAAATATTTATTTACTTTATTTATTTGTACGTTCATGTCTTTTAATATAGTGAATTCAAAAAACTGAAATTGTCTGCACAGTTTTAGCACACAGTCTGTCTCATTAGTGGCAGATACTGAGCTGTAACATCAAGAGGTATACATGAGTTCTACCCACAAAAATTCTCGAAATCATATTCAAACTCAGAGTCTATATGCACATATTCAATATTTAGTTAATAAGTCATAGCATCAGCCCTGTGTGTCCCTGTGGTATTCTTCTGATATATTTGGATGCTGGGTAGCTAAGAAGATGCATTCACAAATGGCAGGCATGAACAAGCTAAGAGAATTCAACTAATTTTGAATATGGTAATTAATTCTAAGGTTATAGCACTACATCTGGGGTCATAGAATTGTCACATATTACTGCAATGAAGAATTTCCATTTTCGAGGTTGAAATTCCAGTTCTTAAATTCCTTATAAATCTATGCAATACACAGTTTTTCTTACCATAACTTGTCAATCAGTATCCATACCTAGTGATTCATTTTACAGCTTTTGTATCTCTGGTAGTGCATTATTTTTCATCTTAATTACAATACAATACAATAACAGAAACTTTTCAGTTAGAAACTTTGTTTAATGTATGGGCAACTAGATTTTGGACAGATACCTTACTAATGCTAGTAGTGGCAAAAATACTTTTCTTGTTAAAGAAGTATCACTATAAATTGAAATATAGATTGAGTAAAAGATAAATTAAATATGATTTCTATGGGGAAAACATGATCTGGGGCACCTAGAAATATCTCTAACCACACACACACACAGAGAAATGATGACTTCATGGGACTGGTATATCAAATGATACATTGTGAAATCCTAAGTGCAGTTTCTTTGCATTTTTGTTTGGTTTTGTGGCAGTTCCAACTTGTGCTTCATCTTCACACTCATATGCTTGTTCTATATCTGGCATGCACAGCTGTTCATGTGCTTTCTCACATATATGTTTTCATTATGTTGACTTATTTAACACGTGTGGTGAGGGAAAAGTGAGCAGCACGTTTCTACATGTGCATTTGAACTGCATGGCTCTGTGTGTGTGTATGTGAGTGTACGGGTGCCTGTGTGTGATGGTTGGAGACAGCTTGCATGTGCTGAGCGCAGAGATCACATGTGCAACCATGTAATTTAACATTATGAAAGAATATCTACTTTCAACTTTCTTGTTTTTCAGACAAGGGGTTTGGGCACATTGCATTTAGAATGGGCCTGCCTGGCATTAATTTTCTGCAGCTAATTCCCTTCAGTGTCTTATTTAAATGCACACCGTTTGCTGTGCATTTGAAGCTGAAGGCCTTTCTTACATAATAATGTATGGCATAGCCCCAAGATATGTCTCCATGATACTGGCTGTCCCCAGGCGCTGCTGAAATACCCATGGTGCAATGACTACCCAGAGCCAGCTTTCCCCAGGCCCGTGGGGAACAGCAGGCTGCACCTCTTCTTTACATTCTCACTCCTACTCAGAGTAGGAGGTCATACGGATGAGGGAGGTACAAATGAATGTAATGCAGCACTGAGCAGCTCCACCTGGCAAAACTGCTTTGTTCTCCATTCACAGAACCCCTGCTTTTTCCATGTCAGAGCCACTGACAAGACTGTGGCAGTCCAGACCTGGTGACAAATAAAGGCTTAAATTGTGCTTGCATTGTTTCATGGGTGTTCATGGTAAAAGAAACTATAAATCCAAGAACAATTGATACAATCATATTCATATCTTTAAATTATCCTTCTGATGTTTAAACCAGTATTTAAAGAGTTTTCCTGTTGTTTTCCAGATTTGATCTCACAGCATATCTTTTTTTGACATCACACCAAGAAATGCTAAGCACATTTTGGGTTTTACTCTTAGATCTATTCTACTGTTACAGAAAATCACTTATATTTTCAAAGTGATGGATTTGGCAAAACTGGATTTTCTGCCAGTATTATTTGAACTTTGCACATTTACTTGTCTTAAATTTTAGCAGTTCTTTCCCTTACTGAAATGTATCTAATGATATATTCCTTGTATATTGCTTGTTTTGTAGTAATTGAGGATATGTTCTATAGAACAGTTTTAAATGCAATATTCCAGACAACAGTTGTTTTCTGTTAGCCATCTTAGCCGAAATAATAGAAATACTTTAAATTGTGAATGCCAACTGTTCTTTTAAAAGCCAAAAGCTATATATCTTCTGTCTTGTCTGTTCATTTTAATGAAAAAAAAGGAAAGTATTGTGATGATTAGGTACTTTGGTGCACCTTACAGATATGCTACTGTTTTACAGATAATATTGAAAGATATTATTTTCCAGAATTGCACAAATTAAAAGATAAGTACTTTTGGAACAAAATTGTCCAGACCCTTTTGGAGTCTTTGAGTTTCTAATGGTAGTTCTTTTATGCCCCAGCAGCTGGCTGCCTTTTTAGAGATGTCATGGATGCTAAAGATTTGGCTTAATCCCAGTTTGAAGTTTTCTTCCCAATAAAAGGTTGAATAGGCATTGTGCTTCCCACCTTACTAAATGCTTGCTGAGATTATCCTCTGTCACTTGCTATGCTTATTATCGCTGTATCCCCAAAGAACCATCCTCTCTGATGCAGTGCTTTCAGAAGTGTTATTTCATCATTGAAAAGATGGATTCTAAATGAAAGGACACTCTCTACAGAAATAACATTTCATTTCAGGAAGATAAAAGGAGCTGCCTATGGCTGGGTCTGGATTGTGCTACTTTTCTTTCACTTCCCTATTGATTTTTGAGCTTTAGGCCTTCCCTTGGCCTAAAATGAGGGATAATGTGAATTCAGAGAGACAGCAACTATAGAAAGAACATAGGTAGTGTGAGATGCAGATAAAGAGTGACTCTTGGGGTACAAGATGACATCTAGAGAGAATCAGTGGCCAAGGAGAAAGGATAAAGCAGGACGAAAAGCAAAATAGAAGGAAGGAATGTGAGGTCAGGCCTTGAAGGACTTGCTCATGTTGTGGTCATACCTGGTAAATCTGCATCCTATGCCACTGAAGCAATGCTATGAACAATCGATCCTCTTGGCAGTTTATGGTAACAACCAAGTTTGGACTCTATGGGTTTAGGATTCCAACAAAACTGGTTTGGTCTTTGTCCGGTCTAAGAAAAAAATATGCTCTTGCAGTCAGACTTATTGGCACACACCGTTCATAGGGTTAAAGGTGCTTTGACCTTGCAGCAGCTCTGAGTTCACGTGTAGAGCATTGGAACTTCTATCAAGGAAAGGACATAGAAACTCACGAGCTTCGCAACAAGAAGAAAGTGACAATTGCTCAGCTGTTATGCACCCCTTCGTTCAGCTCTGCCCTGAGCTGTGAGTGCCCTAAATTTCTGTAGTTAAGCCACCTCCCATATCAGTGCAGTGGGACTTCCCTAACCTGGGCTGTCAAACAGAACAGGGTAGGTCATCCCTTATTCCACAGTGGTCCTTTTAGTCACTGTGGGAAGAAAAAAAATCTGCTACTGAGAAGTGATTTTCTCTGTGATACTATAAATAGAAAAGAGCACTTGAGACCTACAGGTGGTACCTTGCTTTCCTAGGAACACAACAGCTTCCCCAGCCATCTGCTTTCCTGCCATCTTCTGACTCATGTTCATATCTGGAAGAGTTAGGGTAACTTAGTAGTGTCACTGGTGGGCTTCTGAGGGTTATGTTGTGTCAAAAACATGCTGAAAGGTATTTTCTACTGAAAAAAATTGTTGACAATAAAGAAGCTGGTGCTTTCTGCCAAGTAGCTCTTCTGAGCTGCCTGGCTTCTCCTGCTCAAGGTCTTCTTGATATGCTCACCTTTTGAGGCAGCTAACACATTCTTGATCTCTGAGTTGATGGCTCCCTAGCTACTTGGATCACACCTTTGTTGGCTTCGCAACAGCTGGCAGCCTGGATGATTAAGATTTTTCAGAGACTTACTTCCCTCTCTCAAAAAATATTTTTTTCAAATTTCTTATAGCAAATATTTGGCATTTTTTAATGACAAAATGATTTTCCATTATGCCATCCACACGCAAAATTCTTCTCTCAGAAAGGGGCAAGGGAAGGTAAGAATGCACTTCCACTGTTGTACACCAGGCACTAGGGATCTGTGTGCTGTCTTCACAGGTCTACAGTTACGGTCAAAATATGGCTTTTACAGAGAAATTATACCCCTCTACTTTACATATGTGTGACCTAACTCATGGCAGGTTAGCACAAAGGAGTTGTAACACACATATGAAGCAGTTGTACCATAGCCTATGCTACCTCCCAGAAGAATATATTCTGGGAAAAAGTGGGGACAGCATAACGACTGATTGAGATCTCTTAGCCTGACACCCAGAGGCTGGTGTTTCTGGACCTCTCCTTTTGCTCATAGGAATTCTTACTAAAACAGAAAAAATTAAAGACATCTCAGAGATATCTCAATCCCTAACAGTCCTATATCACCTGAACTAGGGAATTATGAGATTTTTTTTTTCCCATTTCATGATCTAAATCAGCATTAAAAATATTTAAGTCAGACTTCCTGAACTGAAAAACAAAGCCAAGTGTAAATTAAAGAATGGAATAATTTAAAGCAACATCTACCTTAAAAACACACCCAGTTGTTCAAAACTATTGTTATCTCTTTTGACAATCTTTATTATAAAGCAGCTCTAACCTGGGTTGGACTGGATTTCATGTATAAAATGTGAGGTGAAGTGAGTTCTTACACAAAGATTTTGTAATAGAAGTTTAAAATGTTGCAACAGAAATAGAAGAGAGGCAGGAGGATTTATAGGGGATCTTATTGATTTTGATCAGTAATGCACAGAGATCTTATCTCACATACCTACTCAACAGCTCAGAAAAGAAAGGAAAGAAGGAAGATTTGAAGGCCTAACTTGCTATGTTTACTAAGAGAAGGACAGATTTTGCGTCACAACCATTTATTCAACATTTTACTTTTTCTTATTGTTCCCCATGTAGCCGTAAGCTGTATGCTCTGTTGACCACTCAAATCCTGTTCTGAATTCTTAAAACAGTTCCTGACGTCGTTTTGGCTCATAGCGATTTCTCTGATAATTCTTGAGCAAAGGAGTCAAGCCAGGCCAGGAGCTAGTCACAGTAGAAACTGCAGAAGTCCATGCCCTTTTGGAAGCTGGGCATGGACAGAGGCAGTCCTTGCAGTTGATCCTGAAGCAGTGAGTGGTCCTGGGAACATTAAATAGCTGTGGCCTGTATATTCACAACACAGCTCACACTGGCTCCATGTACACTTGGAAATGGACCAGTGTCCTCTGTATTAGATCTTAGGGCATCAAGCAAAGGACTCCTGTTGTGGCTCACTGCCAGTGAAATGTTGGTCTGAGGGACAGGTCTTGTTATCACATTGACAGTCTGTGCCTGAAAATGGGACAGAATTCAATTCTTCAGACTCTTCAGTATGAGTTGTCTCTTTCTATTTGTTTACCTTATAATTACCTGATGATCAGATGCAAAAATATTCTCAGTTGAAAGAGAACACATAAGTGTTTTTCTGTTCTTGGATAATTTAATTAATGATTCTCACATAAAAAACATGTCAATATGCTGGGGAGCAGAGACCTTCTGATCTTCCCCTTTTCTACTTGTCGCTAGTTCTTTTTCACTTGCTACAGTGCCTTAATCAACTGACTATAGAGTCAGTCCCTATTTGTTGTTCTCTTGGCTGTACAGTTCTTACTTTTTTTCCTGTACATTGTCTTGTTTCAACAGAGGTCTCTGAAAATGTATTGCAGAGCAGCTCTCTTTTGACCTGAGGTGAGTTGCTCAGGGGTTAGAATATTTCCTGCAAGACCAAAGTTGTGAATTCAAAGTGTCTTTGAAGTGCTACAACCACTTCATAGGTGTTGCTTTTTCCAAAAGCATGAACATTCGCATAATTGCCAGATACTGGCTGTGAGAAGAGTTTTTCTGCTGGGATATGCACTAGTCAGGGCATTAGGCTGAGTTCACATGTGATACAGGCCTTAGGCTTTTTAAGTACATAGTATTTTGTATCAGAACCGTAGAAAAATTTAGGTCAGAAGGGAATCATCTAGTCCATCATTCCACTCGGGGCAGGGCAAACTTCCTTTTAGGTCAGGTTACACAGGGCCTTGTACAGTTGAGTTCTTTGGATCTCAAAGAAAGGGGAACCCACTACTTCTCAGGTCTCCTCTTTCAGTGCTTCACTACCTTTATTGAAATGTCCCTTTCTGAAGTGTGTGATCAATCACTACATTTTATTGTGCATCTCTGAGGACTGCTCTCTATGATCCCCTTTAGGCAGTGGTTCTGGTTTGGAAGAAATATATTCAGAGGGATAAATATTCTCTGATAAAAACAGGCTGCAGTCATCGTCTGCCACC
>WEIV01006141.1:32345-42700 GCA_013390005.1 Calyptomena viridis | reverse complement strand
ACCAGCTACTACAAAGAAAATGAACTCTTCGCCAGCCAAAACCATTGCCCCCATTTAATCTTCTTGAGTTAGTTCTCCATGTGTATAACTACAATAATTACAGATAACTTCCCAGATTCCATATTTGATTACTTAAAGACTATTCATTTGGCTTGTTCAGTGTTGAGAAAACATGATTCCTAACAAAAATGAATTCCCAACAACACTGAAGCACTGGCACGGAATACTTAGAAATGGTTGCGATCTGGGTCTCTACGTGGCTCTGCTGCCCCCTAATGTATTTCTTACAAAAATAATTACAGGGGCAAGAGTAACCAAGAAGGAATTCATTATTCATTAAAATATTGCAGAAATACACATCTTGTAACAGAACTCAAAATTTATTACCTAGATTTTACAGAATTTGAATCTGTCATGTCTCAGAATGGTTTTAAAGTAGAGCTGCTAATCTGTAAAAGTTCTCTTAATTATAAGAACATCTTTTTTTGCAGTGTAGATTTGACAACATATTTACAGCATTTCAGCTCTAAAAGTGATTTAACAGCCTAAACAATTTTTAAAAACATAATAAAATCTTCAAGAAAGCAGTAAGTTGAGCTAGAACTAAAAAAAAAAAAAAAAAGTACAGACAGTACAAAAAGACTTCGGAACAAAAAATAACGTGGCAATCTACAAGCTTTGAAAATTGATATTTTTTCCACAGACTGATATAGATCTGTCAACTCCTTTATTAGCAGGAGTCACACAGTCAAATCCCAGTACCTTTTGAAAAAGACATTAATACATCACTGTCCTAACCTACAACGACACACTTTTAATTAAAAGATGAAAATGTCAAGAATGATGAGGACATAAATGCTATAAACAGGAAAGTAATCACTTATAGGTTTTTGGCTGTGGTATTAACAACTGTGCAGGCAGATTTCTTCGCAAGATGCTTGAGATGTGGAGCTCATATTTTTAATATTAATAAATTGCACTATTTGCAATTATTCTCAAAAATGTCAGACACTACATTAAAATATGGCAACTTAAAGATCTTGAAAGCACGACAGAATTAAAGCTTATTACTTTTGAAGTAATTTTCCTAAAATTATGAAAAAAATTATTTAAATATTTCAAGAATATCTATGATTCAACAGATCTCACCTACTGAATTCTCACACGAAATCCTAGAACTTCAGGAGTTTTCTGCAAGCTTAGAAAGCACTATCAAAGAACTGCATGACTTGAAAAAATATTTTATGTTTCACAGGTACAATACATATATATTTCTTCATATATTACTCCCCTTCTTATGAAGGGATTAAAGAGGAGGAAACAGATCTATATCTTGAAATTTTTTGCGATGTACATTGTCAAAAAAAGGGAAATATATCTCAAATATTTGTAAATAAAACAGAGACAAAGATGTATTTTTAATGTAGCACTCAGGATATATTCTGTATTAAAATTACTCTTCCAATTAAGTTGGTTTTTCTGTGATTTTAGAATTCACAGACATACTGGAATTCTTTGAATCAATTTTATCATAATTTTGTTATTTTAAGAAATTAATAACTGCAAAAAAAGCATAAGCAGGTTTCTCGCAGTCTCTACACACTGAGCTTCTCTAGTATCACTTACAGCATTATTGTATGCAATTACTATATTACGTTTCTGCAAGAAGAAAAGGGAACGATCACTCTTTCAGAGATACAGGGCTTTTTCCCCAAGTCTTCAGAAATAGTAAAGCAGGTACTACACCTCACTACAGTACTAATGAGACTTCATTACATTTGTATCCATAACATCCAAAAACATCCTGCATAGTGTCAGAAAACTAGTGGCAGCTATTTCATTTTTGTTATTCTAGGAGAAAATAGAACAGAACAATTTTTTTTTTGGGGGGGGGGGGGAGGGGAGAAAATTGTTTGGTTGGTGTTTNAGAAATTGGTTGGTTGGTGTTTTCTAATAAAAAAATAGAACACAACACATTATGGATTTCTCTTCAGCAACATGGGAGTCATTAAAAGTTACTTACAAATAGTATCTGATGGTAAGCTGGACCCAGTGTTATGTCTCTGAGGTGGGTACTGTTTTCTAAAAGAGCGCCATACTGAGCTTCTTCATATACCAAAGGCAAACCAGGAACAGGAATAAAGGGG
The DNA here is from genome assembly GCA_013390005.1 of Calyptomena viridis. Lineage (NCBI taxonomy): Eukaryota > Metazoa > Chordata > Aves > Passeriformes > Eurylaimidae > Calyptomena > Calyptomena viridis. The sequence continues at coordinate 40,553 of WEIV01006141.1, read as the reverse complement.
GTCATCCTCCTTTCAGCAAGATTTTATAGAGCCTACAGCTCACTCTCTCTCAACAATAAAATTAGAAATATAAAAATATATGTACTAAAAACTAAGATAAAAACTAAGAAAAACATTAGAAGACTTCCAAGCAACTAATCATTAGTGCTGCTACTGTAATTGTCAACCACTGAAAATGCATTTTCTGCATATTTTTAAAATAAGCATCCTTGCTAAAAATAAATTTTCAGATATAGCTTTTTTCTGAACAGTGATCTCATTGTAAAACATTATTTATGCAATGTTATTGTGGGTGTGATGGAAAACCATGTAGCACAAGAATAAATTAACTGAAACACATAACATGTATGTCAGCTGAAACATGAGGATGCCATTTCACAAGGCTTGTCATCTGCCAATTTTTGTAGCATATTATTCTCACCACTACACTCTCATAAAAGACTGTGATGAGCCACAGCTCCCACAACGAACAACCAATAATCCAAAAGAAGTGTCAAGGGTAAGTGTAATTCATGTTTACATCGCCAATTTTAAACAATTATGTCTAAAAACAGAATGAAGGTTTTCGTATGTAACATCATTATTTAATGACTTATTTGATCTTTTTCCATTATAATTTCAGGCTGAGGAAGACTCAGGAAAAAGAAGATAAAATACCTTCACTGCTCACCATTGATAAAGTTATAGTCAAAATGCATCATAAACATTCTAGTACAGAATCTAATGCAAACAGTTTTATCAGCTCTTCCCACTTGGGAAAGTATATAGCAGTCAGCTTGTCTTAAATGATTGTACAGTAAGAAAATACATGACATACACAACTATAACATGGATTTTATTGTCAGTTAACCTCATGCTAACAGTTTAATTATTTCTGTAGCTGCATTGTTTCATGTATTTTGAAGCTGTGGACACTGATACTACTTCGGTCATGCTATATTCTTGTTCTATAAGATTTACCCTACATATTAAAGTTCAAAAAGCTGAATTTACAATTTTCTTGTTGTCATAACGACTTAATTATACATCTAAAGATGTGTTCCATTTCAAGTTTTAAGCATCACTCTTCTTTGAGAGTAATAAGAAGTACTGCCTTAGGCAAAGAGCATCCCTGCTCAGTTTCCAGTAGCAAGATACTCTTTCCATATACTTATCTTCGTTAGCAGATAGGAAAAAAAAGGCATAAAAAAATCTCCCTACAATGCCTAGAAATATTCAAGAAAGCATAAGGAAGATCAGACTTCTGCACCATCCCTGGAGATGTAGATGTGCACAGAGGGACACGTTCTAGTGGTGGACTTAGCAGTGTTGGGATAACAGTTGGACTTAGTGATCTTCAAGGTCTTTTCCAACCTAAATGATTCTATGATTCCAAGAACAGGACTGCAACTGCACCACTTTTGGTGCAAGGATGTAGGAGTGAGGAGAACTTAAAGTACATCTCCTTCCACAGACTACAGAAGAGTCATGTCCAATTCTGATTTTTTCACCCAATTCATGCTCCCTACCCAAAATACCCACAGTCTGTGTGGCACTACCCTAAAATCACAGCCACCCTTCAGCTTCAGACCTCACATAATTGCCATGGGCAGGTCAGGCTCCAAAGCAGAGAGGGGACACACCATGCAGGAGCCATGGCAGCCTCCCCCACAGCATGCAGAGCAGTTGTATGGGAAGCCACACAAATACCTCCTGCAATCTCCGACACATTTTGTTCCCATCAAATAGAAACACAAGGATGACAATATTGGATCAACCCAAAAGTCCACCTTGACCAGTATTACTGTCTTCCCTGCTGATCTGCTGTAGAGGGGTAAGCATGCAGCAATATTGCTCTCAACACTCGCCGCTAGATTCCTGAAATCTGCAACTAAAGTATACTTTCTACTAAAATACTTTTAATACCTCTTCACAATTTCTGTGTTCACCAATATGTCTAATTTCTGATCACATAACTATGTGCCCTTTTGTTCTGAACATTTCACTGGATAATTTCACGTACTCCTTTTTTGCCTCAGGAACAAAACAATAAATCATAAACAGTCACTTTCGTTCATCTGGTCTGTGGAACTCAACATTACACAGACTTCCATCATCTTGTTTTTAACTTTTCCAGGATGCATAATACTAATCTAACTAATGGCTCCTTAAGAAAATCATATCTATGATCATCCTTGTTCTTCTCTGTGCATACTTGAATTTTATAATACACTTTCAGAAGAGAAGTAACCAGAACTTCAGGCAGATTATGGCATTTATACAAGGGTATAATAGAAGGGTTTGTTTTCCAGCCCTTTTCTAATTGCACTAATAGTCTAGTTGCCCCTCCCAATTTTTCTTTTTTTTGACTGCTACCATGCTTTGAGCTAACATTTGCTTAGAATGGAGTGTTATAATTTTAAGTTCCCTCTTGAGAAAAAAAAAACAGTGTCATTGGTTTTAATGCGGAAGATTAAGATTGGTTTGCTCAAGTGCATTTATCAGCACTGAATCTTGCATGCCATTTTATCACTTCATCATGCATTATCATCAAGTCTATCTACAGATCTTTGTAACAAGATTTAATTTTTACTACTTTGAATAAAACAGTGGAATTTGCAAACTTCATCTCTTTCACCCTTTTTTTTTGAGATCACTTATGGGAATATTAAACAGCTGAAAACCTAGAATAAATTGCTTGATTCTTTTCATAGGAAAGTCAGCAATTGTTTCATCTTGTTTTCTATTTTCTTGACAATTATTAAACCTAGATACACAGAAGTTCAATTGCTTTTTCACCCTTTGGTGATAGCAAAGTCTTTCTTTAGAATAGACTTATAGGCTTATAGAATACATCAATTAAATCAAAATTACTTCTTGTTTCTGCTAAAACTCTTCGCAGATATGTCATGTGCATCACCACCTGTTCTCCTGGTATTAATCAAATGGTAATAGTTTGTACACCATAGTTACACAAGTCAGTGATTTCATACATGAGTTTCATTAAAACAATTAAGTTCCCTGGTTTTGTTGTTGTTACTATTATTTTTTTAGAAACAATGTGTAAAAGAAAGAGTAAAAATCTGCACATCTTAGGAAGGTCTCTCAACATCAACTGAATTGCTTTTCTCTTTCAGACAGGTATTTTATACTTATATATATTTATATTAAATATAGAGGCATATTAAATATTTATTTATATTAAAACTAATGGACAATTCTTCTTTCTTTAGAAATTTCTCGTTAGTTCATTAAGCTACGAAGACATTTTTAGCTACAGCACAATATGTGAATTCAAATAAGTAGCAAAAAAAAATCACTTAGGAAATATGACAGCCAACAAAAAAGACAAAGGAAAAAGTGAGAATTTTAAACATCAGACAGCATTCACATTCAGGGTATACACTACAATAACCTTACTACAGAAAAAAGAATCTAGGAGAAACAGAGGGTACCTGAGATTAAATAACAATTATAACAGATGGTATCTTTCCTATTTTTTTTCTGTTGTTGGCCAACTTACTTGAAAGAGGTTGTTCTAATCAAATCTATTACAAAAATACTGCTCATTGTTGCCATCCTAAGAACAAGGTTTCAAACTTTACACCTCCAATCCCACTCTCTATTTTTTACCTCTAAGATTGCAATGGAACTTGGACGTGTTAAGGTGCAGCAGAGCTGTAGCTCAGGTTCATCCTGCAGTTGTGTCTGCCATCATTCACCCTCTGTGTGTCCCCAGTCATAGTAAACCAGAAACAAATACGGTGATAGCACTTGGGAAGGGCCTCATTCTGCTTGTTTTAATAGGTCTTACATGGTTCTGTGAGCTCTTAACAGTAGTGACAGCAGTGGGAATCCCTCAGCTGAAGTTCTCATGTCCTACAGAAGCTGCAGGAGAAGTGAGAAGACAACATCAACTTTTGGGAGGTATGTAGCATGCCTGGAAAATGCAGCAAAGCTTTCCTCCAGCAAGCCTCAAAAGAGGCTAAACTAGCCCCTGAAATTATTATTGCTAACAATTATAAGAATAATTATTACATGTTGTACTAACTTCGTTTTCCAAAAAAAATCTCAAGTGACAAATGCTGATCACATAACTTTTTTTTGCTCCCACACCACAGTGACTGAGCTACATGGACAGTTTCTAGTCCTGTGTTGCACTGATTTCCAAACTGCTGACAATTGGTCTCAGTGTTTGCTCTCAAAATGCAGTGCTCTATTCAAACATGCCCTCTTTCTGCTCACATCCCAGCAACAGCTAGATGGGTTGTTTTCTCTCCACTGGTTTACCATTAAAGAGTACAGGTTATATCCTAAAGACACTTGATGCCACATCTTGGTACATCCTTTCAAACCATGGAGAAATACAGGAAGATAAACAAATGAGCACATTTCCCCCTTTGGTATGTGCATTCAGATGAGATGATAAATCAGGTGTTTCCAACTGCTGAAAAATGGCAAGCATAGGTAAAGCAGTTACCTCCAAGCAGGCAATCATTCACATGCTATTGTTTCCATCAACCCACACCTTTTAGTAGAACTATGTTTATGGAGGGCATGTTAAGGTTCCAAGTTACCTATTTAAACCTACCTCAGCCTATCTGGGAACATCTCTCTTATACTCACACAGAGCATTTGCTAAAAAATGGTGCCAATTCTTAGTGACTACAGCTGGCTGTGCAGGGAGTGAATTTAGCCACAATCCCAAAAATCTAAAAATACAGTAATAAAATTTAGACCCAGAGGGATTTAATTCTCAATAGAATTATCTTTCCTTACCATTAGGCTGGCGTATGTGGGAAAAAATAGTCACTCCCGTTCATTAGTACTAACAGAATTTCTTGATAATGGTTTTCAATAGCTTTGCAGAAAAGCCTCAAAAAGCAGCACGCGACCACAGAAATACTGCCGGGGTAGCTGTAGATGGCGTATTTCCCCTATTTTTCTCAGGCTACGTGCGTGTAACAACTCTGCCCACTTCACCATTGCAAACATGATGCCGCAGAAAGCCCTGACGTCTTCAGTGTTTTCAAACACACAAAAAAACTATTAATAAATTGTATCTTCAGGCTACCACAGCTCCGAGATTAAACATATCCATACCATACTATCTACACACATGGTCATGTGATTTCTCATCATGGTCCACGGACATCTGCTCCCGAATTACATGCAGTAAGGATAACTTTAAAAAGCTGCTACAAGTGGAAATTAATAATTAAACTCTTCTGTAATAAGTGATATTCTTCCCATTTAGGTAAAGTATTCATGGGTTTTTTACAGGTTACATATGTAAATGCTAATGGAGCTCACACATAAACAAAGTCTTAAATATGCGTGACCAGGATCGGAGTTCACCCAAGGATGGGCCTCTGATTCAGGACTGTGACCTCTGTGCCAATAACTGCATTGAATAGACAGAAATCTCTGCTTCTTTAGTCATTTCTGGAGCAGACTTCATGCTGCAAAAACTGCAGGCTTCTGCTCCTCTCTTTTTCTGGTATCATCCGTATTTGAATTGGATGTAGCCATATATCCCCATCTGAAGCTGGAAAGAAATTGCTGTGATATAAAAATCTTGTCAGGAGAGTAAGCCAATAAAAATAGATGTGTTTTTCATCTCCACCAAAAATTTAGAAGACATTCCCATAGAAGACCAATTTCACCACATGAAACTAACAGATAAGAAGATTGCCAAACTACCAGATTAAAGTAAAAAGAAAGTTGTATTTTTGGGTGCTTAAAACACAATATGAGAGAGAGAGTCATTAGACATGAAAGTTTCCTAGTGAAGAATGTTTATGACAACTTGTAGAAATAAAATAAATACATATTTTTAAAATAAAAAATTTAAATTTCAAAATGTAAAGCACTAAATATATTTAAAAGAACAGAGGTGCTCAAACAGTGTGAAAAGGTGCTTTAATAATGCTGTATTACTATTTCTGATGCACTTATGATAATTTAGCCTCCGAATTTAATCTACTCTAAATTGCACCATACGAAGATGCTGCTTAAAAGACAGCAGTGAGAGAGGAGTACATTTTAACAAAAACAACAAAAAAGGTGGTGAAGGAAAACAGAAAAAGTGAGCTTATTACAAAGGAAATAGTGATCAGGGAAGATGAAAATGATCAAATCACCAAGAGATTAAATTATAAATGTCTTAAAATAATTCAGAGGAAATAGTCCAGATTTCTAATCCTAGGCCAGATGCTTTTTTTGTTGAGAATATTCCCAAGAGATGATTCTCCTTACCCTAGCATTTCTTTCTACATCCTGCTGCAAATTCTGCATCTGTTTCATTTTTCAAGCCTATCATGTGAAAATATCTAAACATAGCTTTCCACCAGAATTCTTTCTGCAGCTCAGACCTCACTCTGCTTGCATTATCTTCAAGTACACTGTGAGATTTTTTGATTAATTCCCTTTTTCCATTTCCAAATAGCTATACAAGCAGATGAAATTATTAATAATTGAGTTACTGAATGGACAAATTATATATACAGTGTTTGGAGAAAAGGAGACACTTGTCTGACTGAAGACAGGTCTGGCATAAAAATATACTTGTTGCATATTTGTTTTCCCTAGTTTCAATACTGGCCCCAAATTTTTTATGCGTGTTTTCTATTTATCATTATTTATATATATTTTAGTTTCATTCAAACCAAACAACTCAGGATTAAATTCTCCATTCAGTAAGGAGAGTTCACACATATGAATATACAAAGACTTCTGCAGACAGAGGAATGCCAACACCATCACCAGTATAATTTTAAAAATAAGCAAGTTACTTTGATAAATGTCCCAGATTTGCACTTCGTACTGCCACAGTACATTAGTAACAATTGCATTACATTCAAGACATGCTGTACAGGTGGAGAAAAGTAGCATGTTGTGTTACTTATTGGAGCTGAATATTGAATTTCTAAAGAGTAGGGGAAAAGCTAAAGCAGTGTGGTTTGCTTTTTCATTGTTTGCTTATGTTAAAGGTTGTTTTTCCATCCATAATGATTCTATGAAAGAAGATATTACAAACAAAAGCATTATAACACAGCTGTGACTCAGGAGATGTTCCCAGCTTTCACACCATGTAATACAAACACATTACATAGCGTAATTCTCCTCTCCAAAGAGGTGATTATTACAGATTAAATTCTTTGAAAGTTACCTTTAATTGCTTAGTATTTTCCATTAACATATGTATTGTGTGCATCTATGTATCTTTGCTATCAGCTGAAACATCCTTTGAGAGGAGCTGGTTAAAATCTGGCTTTGCGAAGAACAGCCATTTTCTGGTACAGAACATCATTACAGTAGGCTTGGTCCTTTGGAAACAAATTCCATCAGCTATCTCAAGAAACAGAACAGTAAAATACTAATGGCCACATATATTTTTACTAGTTCGAAGTTTCTAATTATACCCTTTGTATTCAACCATGCATGCGAAAAAAAGAATTGCAGGGGGGTTTGCTGTTCTGTTATCACACGAGCATTGCTGGGAGTAACAATCTCTGACTGTAAACCACAGAGCCTCTGATGAATAGTACTGAATTTGGAGTTGCATTTAGGAAAAAAATATGCTTAGTGGTATCCAAGATTGTCACAAGCACACCATTCTCAAATAAAACTGCTTAAACAGCATAACCTACACAGATAATAAATTTATTATGTTCTGTTATTTTCATTAGGAACTGGATAAGCAAACATATACTGCCAATATAAATGTGGCATCAGAGTAATCTCACTCGTAACATATTTTCCTTTGTTAATTAACTGGTGGCATTTTTTTCCACAGCCAAGAGACTTTTTTTCAAGTTAAGCTTCATACTCTTACAATATATATTAAAAGGGTAAATTTTAAATATCACTGTATTCAGAAGGTTGGAATTTTTCTTTATTATGTTAAAACTGCAGTAATTCCAAGAGAAAATGTTGTGGTTTTAAGTAACCAGAGTTTTTTATTAGCTGGGGGGGCTAGGAGAGAGGCTTCTTTAAGAAGCTGCTAGAGTTTTTCTCTGCTCTAAGCTAGCCAAGGTCAGGCAACAACGCCTCTGTGATAACATATTTAAGAAGGAGTAGAGAAAGAAAGTCTGCGCAGAACATCATGGCCGCTTAAGAGACAGGAGGGTGCGGAGCTTGATTAGCACCAAGGTCAGAGAGAGAAGAAAGAGAAGATGCCTTAAACACTGGAATAGGGCCCCAGCAATCTGTGAGGAATCATAGGGG
>WEIV01006141.1:19487-32218 GCA_013390005.1 Calyptomena viridis | reverse complement strand
TGTAGTAGTAGTAAATTCTTAACATTCTAAGTTAGAGCCTGTTTTGCTTGTGTGAAGTAGTTAATAAACAGTTGCTTATAATCCTTATCACAAAAGTCGGAGGTTTTTTTTCCTTCTCTGAGAATTTTAGATCTATGTGTGGGCTCTCGGCTTTTAGCCAGAGTCAAACCATGACAGAAAAGTACATCTATTCTGGCAAATACAACTATTACTGAGTTTTACTAGGCACAAAGAGGTTGGGATAAGACCCATTGAAGTACAACATGAAGACTACACAAATAAAGTATTGAAGACTTTAGTAAGGTTGACTAGTATAGGGGAGAGGGAGAAGTCGGTTTTGTCTCATTCATAATGCAATTAAGTGAAAAGCAAGTGTGATGAAATCGATACACAATTCCATATTCATAGCTATAAATGAGACCAGGATCTACCACCAGAAGTTGCAAAGAACAGGTAATAGGATCCAAAGCCATTCTCAATTCAAATACAGTCAGGAGAAATCTTAATAGAAGTCAGCTTCCCCTTGACAACTGTTTAGCATCTTGTGGGAACTGAGAGCACAGTGTTCTTATTCCAGTTGCCAGTGAACAGCTGCCTGGCTTAGGGAAAAAAAGCAGCATCACAAACTGTCAGCAAGACTAATCAGCAGACTCAGCAGTTCTGTCTGTATTTTATACTGGCCAAAGCCATGTGGTTGCAGTCTCACACCAGCCTTGAACTAACAAGCTCTCCTGAAATTTTAGCATTAGCCTTAGCTCAGGAACATAGTGGTACAGTCAAGTAACTTCTGGTTGGCTTTAAGAGCAACTTGTGCTTGCCCATGTTTGTCTGCAACACACCTTGCAAGTATTTATGGTACATGGGCCATTCTTGCCTTTTATCATCTACAATCAAGAAATCAGTGAAGTATAGAGAGTATTTTGTTCATTAACCCTTCAGCTAAATGGGCATCCACAAAGGCCTGGATAACTAAATCTGTCTCCTCTTAAATCTTGGAGTTACCAAACTGAGACTTTAGTAAACCCCAAGTGGGGCTTTTCATAGTAACTTCTTACCACTGGAGAAACAAACCTGACAGCAAGATGGGAGAGAAGGAAAATGACTCAAGCCTCCAGCTCCTCAGTGTTCTGGGCATGCAGAGTTTATCGCTTCAATGCCACCCAAGATCCCACCCACATCCAGAAGCAGAACGGATTGCTGAGCCTGAGCTTGGATGTCTGAGTTTCTGTTACATTCAGTAGCTGCAGCTTTCATCTGCCTGTCTTCAACTCACACTTTATGTGACCATTCACACCACCTCTATAAATGGCCATCAGTGCAGAATACCTGTGCTCAATGCTCACATTTCCCAACTGAAAACACCAGAATCTAAAAGGTGCAGAATACTTAGATAACCTGCTTGCAAAGGAAAAATCAGATTTTGTCTCGGAATTGAAGCAAGCTGAATTCAGTCTTGTTCACCAGGCCAAAAAAGCCTCTTGCACAAACCTGTGCATATGCAAAAGAAACCAAAACTTTCCCCTAACAAAAATACCATCAAACCCTACTTTACAGCACCACCAGCATTCACACTTCACTCGGTGTGCATCCTGGACAGAGTAAGATTTGTTCTCAGTCCTACACTTATTATTCTATTTTAGGAACTAAAAGGCTTATCCCTTCTTCCTTGTCTCATCAGTGGCTTTACGCAGTCCATGGCCGGTTTCCATGGTAACTATAAAGACAGGTGGAAACGTACAGGTGCCACACAGAACTGCAGTTCCAGCAGCAGAGACCAAGGGGTCAAGGTGAAAGGACTTCACAGATATATATTTCTTGAAGCTTTTCCCTAGAAGGGAGGGTCCAAAGCTGAACAAATAATTACAAAAGAAAAAAGAAGGCAAAAAATTTTGAAAACTCAGACCACAAAAGTGAAAAACTAATTGGAGTGTAAGGTGGAAAGCTGTGAACTGTACCTAGGAACAACATTTGCATCAGCAAAGTCCAGTATTTGTTCTTTGCTCTACAAAGACACGTACATACTGACTTGCACAATTGGGGTTTTGTTAGGCTCTTCCCTCTTACTTAGTGTTGGACAAGTTTTTATTTTTGAAAAAGCACTTGTTATTATACAGAGAGGCTTTTACTAAAGTCCCACTGCTAATACCCTTCGGGATATTTGATAGCATGCCAGCTGTATTGTGAGCTCAAGGGCAAGCAATGTAAGCATTTTATACAGCAGGCAGTGTAAGTTCCACAGCCGCATTCCCTAAATTCCTTGTCCTTCCCCCTCAGTATGCAAGCAGCACTTAAGGAGACTCCTTTTCCTCCGGGTGGGCCCCCATGCATCTAATTTGTAAGTGCTGAGCTTCTGATTCCCGTTTGTAAATGTATAGCCCATTTGGTAATTCAGCCCTTAAGTACAGGCAGAAGTTACATTAGAAATCACTTTTCTGGAAAAGTAGCAGGAAAGAAATAGCAAGTCAGCACAACTTGCCTGTTCACTACGGTCAAAGGCTTGTGAGGCTCAAAACTTTTTCAGTGTTTTCCAGCTAGCAGCCACATGCGTGTCTAATGGCAAAAGAGGCACTATTAGAGCTGGCAGGAAAGTGGAAATTGTGTTAGGGTGAATCCAGTGGAATGGCAAAAGGCTGGCATTGTTCCTCTGAGCTCTTAGGTTTTGCCCTGCCCACACTTACTTCCATCCCTTTCCTTCCCCTGTCTTCTTTTGTCTTTCAGTTTAACTCAAATCTTGCCCAACCACATCCCACTTCAATATTAATATATAAATAAATCTGTAATACACTGTGGATCTAACAGAACATTTACCAAGTAATATACTCCATTATTCCACTAATATATGTACAAAAAATACATGGAAAGCAGGATATACCAAATTAACACCTCTAGAAATGTAGACATTCAGGGAATAGAAGACCTTAGCTAAGATTTATATATCCTGCTAAAATACCTGCTTTGTAAACAAAAAGATACAGCAGTGACATTGAATTTAAGATCCAGCCCACATGCCTGAAGGTTGCTGATCAAATGGGAAAGGAATATTTCTTTTGTTTTAAACATACTTTTATAAAGACAGTTCAAGTGTAAAATCTGAGTAGCGACTGATAACTCCAATCAGCACTCTCCAGAAATAAAGATTGTTCCCAAAATACTAAGCAACATTGTGCACTTCTAACTGTTACACTTGGAAAAAATACGATGTAAATATTTCCTCTGACATAAGATCACATTTTTACAAATATTTTCTGAATTATTGATGTTTTCTACAAAATACATGTGTTTTACAAGGTGGCCGAGTTAATATGATACAAGCTTTTCTGGATTCTTCTGGTTTTGATCTCAAATCATACCTGCAGCTGTTAGATTTGTTTCACTTTTTTAGTTTTCAATAAACTGAATGGATTTCTAGAGACATCTTCAGAAACATATCCAACTTGGTTCTGCTTCACAATCTATTAAAAAAAAGACTACAAAAACTGTTCAAATTCAAGCATAAACATAAAGCAATTTTAAACACAGTAAGGAGATGCATGTCCCAGTGATTAAATATGCATTCATGCTCATAGTTTCGTCTCTACTTTTTCTGACTTCTAGTTACCATCTGTGTCTAACTTACCATGGACAACCACAGCTGCAACTAGCCTGCCTTGGAGTTGTTTCTTCTCCTTGAACTAAGTTTCACTTCCTCCCCATGCATGCATTCATGTCATAAGACCCCAGGCAAAAGCTTTTAAGTTTTTAGCCATCTTATTCAATAATGTAATTAGACTGTCTCTTCCATGTAGCTTTTAGGAACAGTGTCCAGGAACTTGAATTCATCTCAAATGAGGGCCACAACTGCTTCCTGGTGCCTGCTCCTGCATAATGCAGTTTCCTCCCCTGCTTTGTAATTCTAGCTCATAACTAGTTAGCAAGGTATGTAATACTTATATTAGTTTGACCTTTTGCAAGACCTCTGGAAATGGAAAGGTTAGTGTATACACCATGCACATTGTGTCACAATCCATTAAATGTTAATGCTTGCCCTAAAAGCACAGAAGTCAGCTGACAGGTATCCTATCAACAGTGTTAGTGATCCCAGAATTTGCATGGACAGTTTTAGATGCTGAATTATGTCAAGTGCCTAAAGGCTATTTCAGCTTTGACATTATGTAAAATACATCAGGCAGTCCTCAAACCCTGCAACACCTTCCATCTTCCTCCCTCCTATGGTTCCTTCCTGCTCTAAGTCACCAGAATAGACCAAGTTTCCAGAACATCCTTGTGAAACCTAACATTGCCATCTCCTCAGAGAACTGAAAGCAGCCTTCGGTCTGCTCCCAAATATAAACTGAACTCTAGAGAAGGTGCTTTATTGGGTCAACCTACATTCAGCAGAACAATTAGGAAGTGAGAGCTCATTCTGGCTCCTTCTAACCTAATTTATTGTCATGTGCCTAAGTGGCATGTTACTCAGGGTTCTATGCTGTATTAAAGGCTTTACACATCAGGTGCAGTACAGTGCAAAAGCCTGAAGTCACTTAGACCCACTGCTGCAACAAACCTAATAAGGTCTTTTCAAAAATCTGATTAATAGGCAAGTCTGATATTCACGCATCTGAATTGCCTGGTAAGAGACCTAAGGAAACCTGGGCAAGGCTTCAAGGTGTGGGTCTTTGCCAACTCTGCAACATGCTTTGGTCTCTGTTTCAACCTCCAATACTTCAATAAGCAAGATGTTTTTTCATTTACAGTTATACTACTTATCTACTATTATCAGAAGTTGAGAGCAGACTGTGTAAGAGATTATATAGACTGGCACACCTAACAGTTGAGCATTTCATCAGTAGAAACAGTAGTTAAGAGATTCACATCATTTTATTTCTTTGTTGACTTGAGGAAAGCTCTAGAATGGCTGATATTTTAATCTTTTATTTACCTACTTAGAATTATGTATTTGTAATTCAGAATCCCAAGTGCAATTAAGAATCAACAGAACAACTTGGGTACCATTACAAAATTTTGGATTCCTTACAGCAGGATTTCCAACTATTTTATCAATTACCCTACTGGCCCAATTATTAAAGAACACTGACTTTCAGACTCTTGAGCAAGGCCACATCACATTGGTGTTCATACAGACAAAACACTCTCCCTTTAATATATAGCAGTTGCTTTGTCTTATGTTGGGGCTTTTCACCTTTAGCCTTAAGTTCCAATGAACAAAAAAATGTGCATGCTACCAATTTACCCTAGAATGCCTCAAGGGGTTTTGGTCATGTAAGGAAGTATAATCTCATAGCTTTAACACTTCAAATGAAGTTTCTTTTTCCTTTCTTTCTAGTTCTCAAGTGTCTCTTGGCCAACTGAGATGGATGGGTAGTTCTAAGGTGCATAATACAGACTTGTTTAAGCTTTGGATGATGAGATTTCTTTTCCTGCAGGTAAATTCTGCAGCACCCTCAGAGGTGGATCACTTAAGCTGTCTACCAAAGATCCTCATTTTGCCCTTTACAGCTAAATAATCATCACAAGGAGTTTTCTCTTCAAAGATAACATCATTTAAACTGAGACAATCCAACTTCTGGCCTCTGCTTTCATCAGATTATGAATAGGGTGTGAAACAGAAAACAATTTTCCCAGCCTGCTCCTTTCTTTGCAAGCTAATTGTTTAGTTCCTGTACTACTTACAGTATCTTATCTCAGTATTTTCCAAGTTGACCAGTAGTTTCCATGTCTCCTTCATTTCCTGGAAAACTTTCTGGGTCGTGACAGCCAGGTCACTGAGCACCTCATCAATCAGTCTTGCTCTTACAGACAGAACTCTGATTTGGCTTCCACATTCACTCAGACACTTTAAACTGCATGGCTAACAGAGTTTTTATCTCCCCTGATAAAGCATTAGAGGTCTCCCAGAAGGGACTGAGAAACTATATCTTAATTCATTTTTTAAAAATCTCTAGTTCTGTCTCATTTCTTGGAATTCTTTTAGCATCTTTTGTTTGCTTTTCAGTGCTCTCAGAATCTTTGTAACAGTTTTGTTTGGGCTTTACTGCAAATATCACGTTACTAAGTTTCTTCTGGGAAATTCATTTTAGCACTACTACACCAAAGTTTAGTCTCCATCTAATGGAGAAAACGCTAGGATCTCTAGGTAGGTTGAATGCTTTGAATAGCACTTTTATTGTTTCATATATTACGGCCCCTAAAAGTTACTGAAGAACTGGGACAGGGTTAGCAAGCTCTACTGTTGTCCAAGTGGTCAAATGTCTGTCCAAATACCCATGTTCTGTCATTACTGTCATTAATTCTGCCTGAGCAGCAGGCCAGCTGTGGAGGGCATCATCAGGCAAAGCCAGCAGCCCAAAGTTACTACGACACATCTGCACCTTCCTTACCTGTCAACACCCTCTCTGCTGGTAGCTGGGGAATGTGGAAGTCATTACATAAGCTCTGCATCATGCCTACATTGGGATGCTACTGTTAAAGGCACCTGGAGGGCTGCTTTATGTCTCCTCTCCGGCACAAAGCAGCGGCTGCTCATCTGCAGGGCAGCATTTGTTTGGTGCCAGATAAATGTTAAAACAAACAAAACCGAGAAAACACACTCACCACAACCTCACAACACTGAACTGACAGCATGCTCTGTTAAGAAGAAAAATTGTACTAGTCTAAGGACTAGCTCTTGTCCAGATGAGTCTGGATCAGTGCCACAAAATGTTAGATGTCAGGAGAAACTAATTGAATTCTAGTTGCTTACGATTCCTGTAATACTACAAATTCCAAAGCACTCAAAAACTGAGTGCCTCACCTCTCTAATGTTGATAAAAAATATGTTGGCTAATTGCAGGTTATACTCCACTTTAAATATACACACTCCATTTTTCTGTAAAGCAAATTTGAATTTGCCTTTCCTGAGCACGAGTAATCACAATTATACAGAGATCCTAAATAAGATCTAACCTTAAGAGGCATCTTACCACTTGAATCTTCACATTGGAAACAGATCAAGACATCTATGAGATGCTAAAGAGAAGGTATTATCAAGGATCTGTGTATCTGACAGTCTAAGAGGAAATAAAGCCCTGGATTAATGCACATGTCCCTTTTAATTGAAGTCTTTTAAGCCCTATGTTATTTGTTGCAAAAGAAAAAAGCAGATCCTCGATTAGAGGCTAGATTGAAAGAAGTGCAAAACCCAGCTTGTATTTGTTCCCTTGTTTCCCTAAAATAGTAAGACTGAAAAGTCTAAAGTAGTCATCCTTTGCCACTTTCTTCTCATTTAGCTTTTCCTGCTAATGGATTAGGTTAATGCGAGTAGGCTCAGGAAGAATTCCAGGCAGCATTTTGAAATAATTTTTTTTTGTGCTGTTTCTTTACTCATTTTTTATTTCCATCCTACCACACAGATTTTTGCAGGGCTTTAACTAAGGACCAACTGCAAAGAGATGCAAAAATACATATATAGGAGAATTCTATGCATGCTGGGACAACATCCAATTCTAATACTCCTAATCAAAATTAATATTGGCAGAAAAATCATACTAAACTAGTAAATAAACTGTACTTAGTACTGACACAACTGAACTATTACACAATTCTTTAGCTTACAACCACTTTTCCTACCAAGATAAATACTGAATTTCAGCAATTACCTTCCAAGTATCATGAAAAATGCCTTTATTATCATTAGTACCAGAGTACTTGACATCTAGATAATTTTTCTTCTCAGTCCTAAACATAGTATTCAAAGGATTTCCTCAGTGTTGTCTGAAGGCCACAATTATACTCTGCCTGTGCTTAAAACCTCATGCCCAGTCCATTTAATTTCTCTGACAATCTCTCATGAGGCATAAGTCTGTTTCCCTCACCAAGCTCATTAGTATCTATTCCTGCTCCAGCAGGTAGATCTCAGACTTCCAGGGTCTTTTATTTGAAAGACTATTTTCTTGGCAACTGCATACAAAGAAAAGGATTATTATAAATAAAAGATTAAAGGAAATCAGTGGTTATCGACTTCTCAATAAAAGTAACAGCTATGCCAACAAAACTTTGTAGTGTGGATCTGACCTAAATGACTACTTCACCCAAACTCAAGAAAGAAAAGTGAGTTTACATACTAAGATGCAATTGATATAGTTAAGCAATACCTATTTTACTGATATCTGCCTAAGGATGATGGCTACTGCTAGTAACACATGCTGAAAGCGTATCTTCCCTATAAAATTACTTCTGCACTAGGGATTTTATCAGTATATGCCAGTTTCACATTTAAAGAAAAAAGACACATTTTTATTCACTAGGCCAGAGTAACTGCTCATAGTACCACATAGCATTAGGATCTGTTCTTTAAAGGTTTGGGTAAGATATAACTTAAATGAAGCACACAGAAAGACCAGGAGAAACACCTTTTTCTTCAGATACAGAATCCTTCACATTTTAGAAGATTTAGTCATGGTTGCCAGCTATTCTGTATCTGCCCAGAAAAATAACAGCATTTCTTCCAAGAGATATATTTGCATCTCAATACATGTCCTTGATAAGAGCTAGTAAGCCTTTAGTGAGGTTTTTTTTAACGAGTTCAAATTCTATGTATGTCTCAAAAGTATGGTATACTCTTGCATTTAGTGTTTGTTAGGTAGTATAATATATGCAGCTCTGTCTCTGAATTGTAAGGCATTAAAAAAAAATTTCACACAGGAATGGAAAATTCAGATGCTGAGAATGGTACTAATTCATACGGGAAGAGGAATTACTCATCTTTTGTGAAAAATTATCTGAATGTACTCAGCCAATACCAGCTTCATATCTGTCAGGCTTAGAGAATTTCCGGGAATCTAAAGAGCCTGACATTCTTGTCAGCTCCAACAATGTGTACCCTTAATTAAGATATGCATACATACATTGATGAGACATCATTCCTTTCAACTGAGCTGAGGGTTTGTCTGCAAAGCGAAGCTATTCAGGAACACATAAGGGTGTCAGTGTAACCTGTCCACACCAGGAGCTTGTATTGAACTGGTATCCTGTGGCAGCTGTTTTATCCACTTTCCCCTTTAGCCAAGGACAAATATGAAAACAATTGGTATTTTGGTGGGGTTTGTGAATTTATAGTCATATTTCATGTCTTGCTGGTGTCCAGCTCTCAATTTTAATAGGATGCTTTATGTGGTACATCAGGGAAGAATACAGCACTTACAAAACAAAGCAAAGAACGAACACATATGCTCAGATTAAGACTCAATAGATTTAGAACACAAATAGAAGAAGTGAGAACACAAACAGATATGTTTAATTGCAAACACATATTACCTGTGGTACTAACTTAAAGATGCTTGCAGCAGTACAGAAATCAGTTATTGAAATCAAAGACTGGGAATTTTTACTGGGGACTACATGCAAAAAGTTTGCTCAATCCATTTCTGGATATGTAGGAGAGCCCACAAGCTGCAAGTAGTTGAAAGGAGGCCATCCTTGGAACAGCTTGCAGATTAGCCTCCTATATATCTTTTGCAATCATTTATTTTAGATTGCTCCAAAAATAAATCTTTTACAGAGAAAAAAAAAAAAGTTCTGTATTTGTTTCCTGGAGTATTTCTTATTCATTAAACTGAGAACTGGAACATCAAAGATAGTAATTCAATAACCTGAACCTATAAGTCTGCAGTTTCTTCCTCCAAAGGAAATTAAAAGGATACAGTGTATTGTGTATATCCCTCCCCATCTGGATGCCTCTACCTGTGGTCCATGTTCACTCCAAAATAGCAGCAGACAGCATAAAATGCCTGGAACACAGTCTGCTCTTTTTTCTTCGTAATTATTTTCTTGCACTCTCTGTGACATGATGCAAGTGATAGTCTCAGTTTCAATCTGGAATTTCACTTTAGAAAGCCCAAGCATGACAAGTTAATTCTATTATACAGAATGTCTGCTGAACAGTTTTCAGAACTATGCTAACCGCTCAAAAATAACATTTTTGATGTGTGCTTTGGCATGGCAGCCAGGCAATAGCCACCCCTTAAAGGGGATTACATTCAAGAACACCAAGAGCACTACAACTGATGAAATATATACAATAGGCATTACTTTGAGTTTTAGAAGGCAAAATGTAGAATGATAAACATCAGCCATCTCTCTCATCTTAATTTAGGTCCATATTACACAGTGAAATGGCACAAGTTCCCCATGTATTTCAGGAGTTAAGAATCATCTCTTTTCCTCAGACTTGTTCATCACCATTTTGGTCATTTCCCCCATATCTAACATGCCTTACAGAAATTTAAGCCTACATGATGAAAAATTATCACAGTTCACAGTAAACAGGACAAAACTGCCATAATTCAGCAACTGAACTGAAGAACAGGGAGTAAGATTAACTATTATTTTCAATTAAAAAATACAAGCTCAAAGGCATAATAATCCCAAAGAACAAGATAGCGAGCATACCATAGTGCATGTAGCCATCTGTGTCTTTATAAGGATCCTGTCACTTAGCAATTGCAAGTTTCAGTCTTCACTAATGAGTTTAAGGCACTGCTGTGTGAGATCCAATGGCAAATCTATGTG
This sequence comes from Calyptomena viridis, assembly GCA_013390005.1. NCBI lineage: Eukaryota > Metazoa > Chordata > Aves > Passeriformes > Eurylaimidae > Calyptomena > Calyptomena viridis. The sequence goes on along the minus strand of WEIV01006141.1, from coordinate 21,673 downwards.
TCCACTCTTACCGAGCACAATGATTAAACCAGTGAGGATCATACAGACCAGTTATACCTGAATATCATTAAGACAACCCCAAAACAAACGAAAACCCAAAAGCAAACAAACAAAAAACCTCACACCCAATATAATTTATACAACCAATCTTATTTTTTCTACATGGTTTAAATTAGGAGCTGAAAAGGAGGGGGAAGAAGAAAAGCAGGAGCTGATGATGATTCTGAACAGCATGAAAGCCAAGTAAATGGCCATTTTTTTTTTTTTGCTCAAATTCAAAGTAACACCCATCTACAAGATAGAGACAAGTTTCTCTTGTATAAGACTAAAAGGAGATCTGCAACCTCTGGTTGCAGGGCTTGGCAACTGTGAGCAGAGTAAAGTGTTACAGGTGAGTATTCTGCAGTGGGGAAGGAAAAGAGATGGTTGGAACCCTATGAGTGTTAACTATAAAGTTATTAACTATAAAGTTAATAGGAGAAACAGTTTATAGTTTAATGTATTTATAATTTCAGTATAAGATGCCAAATTTAAAGTATACATTTTTAGTTTCCTCCTAACATTCTAAAAATCAACAAGCAATTTTAAGATGTCATGAACATGAATTAAAAAATCTTAATAAAGCGTATTCTTTTTTAAGACCAGTCACGCAGCTTTTATACAGTTCAGGTTAGATTCTTGCATTCAGGCTTTTCAATGGATAACAAATTTTTTTTCTTCTTGTCCAAAAACATCCCATAAAATATAGCCTCTGTATAAATAAATGTAACTTGTCCAAAAGTACAATATAAATCAACATAAAATCCAATGTAAAAAAGTAAACTCCTTTTTATTCTTAGGCATATCATATCTATTGGGATTATTTCCTTTGATTTAATTAGAATTCTATAATTTTTTGTGAAATTAGCCACACTCTCCAGTGTTATTATCTTTCAATTTTTCTGTATTTTTATGGTCATGTCTTGTAAACCCAAAAATCAATATCTGCAAACCTGAAAAGAAGCGCTCATTCTCCTCCAGACAAGATAAATCTGAGTCAGTAAAAATACATGGAAAGTTACAGTAGGTTATAAGGACTCTGTGAAGAGGTTATTTGAGCTCATTTCCAATATAGAAAATGATCATTTTTCACATCACTGGCCAATTAAACGAGTTCAAACAAATCTCTCATATCCTGGGGCAATGCAAATTTGCAAGAAAAAAAATAGCACTTAGTCTTAGAAATCCAAAGTAGGAGATCAAAGGAAAACACATAACAATACCACAATGCAAATGAGGTTTTGCCTGGGAAATAAAAAGCTCTGCAAAAGAGTCCACGACAGCAGAATTCCTAGAGCTCAGTTTTATAAAGCCAGTTAGCAAAGTTTGACTCATCTTCTTTGAGAACAAAAGCGCCTGACCCTGAGGAAAATATCTGTGCTGTTGGAGAGGCAGTTTCAGTTTCCCAAAGTTTAAAGCTTTGCAAATGCTTAATTTCTGCTAAATATATCTTAGAAATTTTTTTTTGTTCATTTTGAAGTGAATATATCCTATTTGACCTGCATAAGAAAAAAATTTCCATTAAAATAAGCAACCTAAGGAACAGTAGAATTTTTCAGTTTGAGAGTAAAGACCTAGGGATCCAAAAGCCTCCAAGGAACCACAGTGCAGTATTCCCTTATTTTAGACTCTCTCTGTGACAACCATCTTAATAAATAATGTTTCTAATTTGGTAGAGTAAGATATCAGGGGAAGTGGACCAAATATTCTATTGAAACTGTGAGGCAGAAGTTACAGTTATTGAAGGCTCCAGTTATTTATATTTGTTCCCTCCCATAAAATTACCCAAGACTTTATTTTCAAGCCTTCCAATTTATCAGGGTAATACCCTATCACTATGCCTTTCACTGGTTATTGTTTGCTCTCATTTACAGATATTTCATGTAGATAAGCCATTTGTAATGCTGAATTTTGATAGCCTTGGATCCCACAGGAATCTGTGTATGAGCCCATATGGGGTCTAGGAGGCTCAGCTTACACTTTGGTGTGCATTGATGTTGTCAGAACACACAGCTGCTTCGACTGAGCCATGGGTCCCATTGTTAGTCCTAGAGGAGACACAGAGGTCACCTGCAGTTAAACAAGTGCAAAATTGTCATGGTTTGACTCTGGCTAAAAGCCGAGAGCCCACACATAGATCTAAAATT
>WEIV01006141.1:9224-19412 GCA_013390005.1 Calyptomena viridis | reverse complement strand
ACTGGGAGGGCAGGAGAGGGAGAAGAAAAGAGAATAAAAAGATGAAGCTGTCTCTCTACACAATGAGATAACTCTATTGCAAAACTGTGTTTTTCATTTTTTTCAGACCTACACCTCCGTGTACTTCGCAGGTAAGAATCATACACAGATTTTATTTGTACGTACTTTGTATTACACATGAATTACACTCCCAAGTCTACTATTTTCACAATGTTAGCATGATTACACAGGTGTACTCATAGGCCCAGCTCCAGCTAATCCCTGAACTATTCTGGGCACATCACCAAGCAGCAGTGACTATAATGAGTGACAACAGCAAAGACATGATAGCCTTATCTTTCTGGCAAGAGCACCGAAAGCTCCAGAAACTCATCAGCACTAATGTAACCCAAGAAAGGAGGGAAATATGCTTTTACTAAGCAGCAGTCTCACTGGGGCCTCCACTTAGGATAACATTCACAGAAGCTTAGAAAACTTCCTCTAATAAAACAATCAGTAAAGATTCACGCAGAACAAATGTATCAAAGCAAAAAGAGAAGGAAATAGCCATTTTAACTATACTGGTTCATTACTGTTTTTCCCCCCTGCTAATTTTTCATATATTAATTAGCTTTGTGAAAATAACAGTTTGGGGGACTGTTAATTAAGAATACCAGCGACCTCAAGCTGATTTAGCATATAGAACTTGGGTAGTTACCAGTTTCATTTACAAAGAAAAAAGACATAAGCCCAAAAGCAANAAAAAAACTTAACCCCAAAAAAAAAAAAAAAAAAAAAAAAAAATCAAAATTCAGCAACACAAAGCAGAAATGAGATTACTTTAAACCCCTTCTTTCATTTAAATATTCCTACAGTTATTGCTACCAGGAAGTGCAAGACATGCAGCTTGTGGCAGCAAGAAGTTTAAGATTTCAAAAGCTAATTTTTCAGAGGTCTTTCAGTTTGTTGATAACAGTGTTTTTGTTTCAATTCTGCAAGTCCATATGACTAAAAATACCCAGATATGGGTACATATATGGGTGTCCCTGAATGCTGGCTAACATCAAGACATTTTCTTATACTGTAACTATCAACAGGCAAACTACAGTATCATTTGGAATGGTGGGGAGGTCAGAGCTGGAATGAAGGCCTAGGAAAGGCAACAGTAGAGAGTACTGGAAAACTGCCATTTAAATTAAAAAAATGTCNCTTTGCTGCTGTTCAGAAGAGAAGAAGCTTCCCTACAAAACACACAGCACTACAGAATTTCTCTGGGGAAGGTGAACTCAGAAAATTACAATATATGCAAGATAGTACAAGGGACTGGGNGTAAGGCTAAAATATAACATACCTCCTATAAAACTTTACTTTTAAAATCTGCTTCTGTATATGCTGTCCCTCCCATCACCTCTCCTCCAGCTTCAGTTTGAACCCCACTCATTGTTCCTCAACAATGAGTTGAGGAAATCCAAGACTGTATTTCCTCTTACAGATTGCAGGTCCTGTGTTGCTGCAGCTCTCCTCATCATGCCAAAAACCACTCAGAGTGCACCAAGTCAGCACTGCAGGCTCTGACTCCTACCTCCCCCTTTTCCCCAAGGGAAATCACTCCTAAGCACAATCTCCATTGCCTGAAGATCAAGATACGTGGTAATTACCTTTGTTGCGATTTCCACCCCCACTTGCACTGCTAGGGATAAAGTTTTCAGACATGACAAGTACCTGCAGAATCTTGCAGTGTGTCACAACGCCTGACAGGCTAAATTAACAGCGGTGGTGGGAAAAATATGCTAACAGAGATGTGCAGCACTAAAATAGGGCAACTTCGAATCCCCTCTAAGCTTAGACATTAGAAAGCCTGATGAGTAAAATCAGTATATGAATACCCACTCTTAGAAAAAGTGTGTATCCAGCAGTTTTTAGAAATAAAGCTGTGACTGTGAACACAAGTATATGTGCTATTTGTACAATACATAGCCTCCATCTACACTATTAATGGTCATGGTCAGCATGCCTAGGAGAGGTCCCAAACATTGGGAAAATGAGGTCCAAGTTTCATCACATGGACTCAAAATGAGAATCTGTCAGTCTTGCATCTGTCCAACAATATTCTTCTCGGTAAGAATAAGAACAATGTAATGTTCCACTCTTGCACCTTCTTCAGTTATACCAGTTTTGAGGCTTCCATATAATGAATAACCCAGACTTTGGCCTACAATACTGATGGAAATAATCTTTAAATGATTCAACAGTACGGATTTGATTTCTTTTTAATTTACCTTTTTTTTTTTCCTTTTTTGTGTTGGTAGCTTGTTCAACAAACAAGACATAGAAATATTAAAGGATTTCTACATTCTAATTGCACTGGCATTCAATTGTCTAGGATCCGATCCTCTCTTATTGCTGCTATAGCCCAGATGTCTTCTAGCTTATCAGCTTTCTCTCTATGTCAGAGCACTTTTGCTGACCACAAATCCTTTTCCATCATGCAATATAAATGTCAGACCTTTTTAGTCTCTCTATTGCATTCTTTTTTTCTGATGCATCAGATCAGCTCTCTCTCACTACATGGAGTATAATACTCTTTTCTTCTTGATCTGAAGTGCAATTTTCCACAATTCTAAACTCTTCATGGTCTGTTTTACTCCTTAGACCCTTCCCAGTCTGACTGTTGCAATAGCTATCAAGTACACCAGGAATCTTCATCCATCAAGTCTAACCATCCTCACAGCCATTTCAAGTATCATCTTAGAGATTCTAGACTAGAGTAACACCTCTTCTCTTTCAGATTTATCAACAATCTTAATGCCCTGTATTATTTGTCTGCCTGTTGTATTGAAATTTCAGTCTTTCTCAAAGAAGACAAGTCTTGCATACAACCTGAGGAACTTAGAAGCAACTGAACCTGTTCATAAAGGCATGATTTTTAACAATACTATAGGCGCCTGGAATACTATTACATTTACTCTTTAGCATGGAACAAACCTTACAAATGCAAACAATAAGAAGTGGGAAACCTGGCTCAGTGAAGTTGGTTTAGTAATATTTTGAGGGAGACAGATAAAACTAGAACATTTGACAACTTTTGAGATTTCCTCCTAGTGTATGTAGGTTAATGTCCTTTTTGAGGAAAAGGAAATGGCATTATAGAAGGGGAAACTGACACCAACATTTGGAGATACCAAGCCCTCTGCAGATGAAAGTCCCAAGAGATCTGGAGAATCAAACATCTAGACTTATCAAGTAGTTGTAGACAGTGAGTATATCCTGAGAGTAGCTCTTGTGGGCACTTGAATGCCTCAGAATTGCCTTTCTGAAATTCTCAGCCTCAGTGAACCGGCAAGCTTGCTCAGCACTCACTAAAATATTCTGAGGATATAATTGCCTCACTGCTGGTGCCTAGGTGCAGNAAAAAAAAAAAAGCAAAAATTCACAACTGATAAATCTGAAAGAGACTCTTGCCTATCCCTTCTTGAACATTAGCATTTTCATTGCCTAAAGCAGTATTTACAGTTCTTGCTCCATCACACACACAGACACACATCCTGGTATTTGCTGTTACACATTAATGACTTTTGCAACATAAGTTACTATTCCACCCCAACTTCCTGATATGTCTAGTAGAAGGAAATAAAAGAAAAAGAAGCTTAAGAGCAAGCAGGTCAGAACTCAACACCTATCTGAAAATCCAGTCTTCTTTTCAGATTTGCCCAGCTGCATGATTTCAGCTATAGAAATCACAGATATTTTTGCAGACTAAGTTTCTTGCAGTATCTCAAATACACCGTGAATTTTGAGAGCTTGCCTGGGGAAAATGACTACGCAAAAAGTTACTTCAAATTACCAGGTTGTACCTGGAGCTGCCTGGTTGCAAAGTGGGCTCTACCTCCAAGACCCAGGACAACAGGGTGCAACTAATTATTTACATTGTGGAGTGCAGTCAGAGAAATAAGAGTTGCAGTAGCTCAAGGAGTAGAAAAAAAAATAAAACACAATAAAAACAGGGCGTGAGGGGGAAGGTACGCAGCTGCAACAAAATGCTGTATTCAACAGGAATGTGAAGATAGCAACTTATTTGATAAAATGACTAATTCTATAGCATTGAAAAATTAAAGCCTAATGGTTTTGTCTGTGGTATCCAGAATTATTATTTTAGATTTCCACAAATGCGAAAAGACCTTTTTTCAGTTCATATTCAATATACATATTTAAAATATTCCAGAAATAGCTATGCATGTACACCTATTTGTGTGCAAACATATATAGAAAAACAGCTTAAAGATATGCAAAGACATAGATATGTATATATTTAGTGAAACTTGTGTTTCTGAAATTCAATTAAATCTATAGCCAGACTTACAATTAAAGAACTACAAAACATATATAAACACACTAAACAATTTTTACTACCTTAAGATATAGCCTGAATTCCCATACCAAAAATTATTAAATAAACCAGAGTTCATATTTAATCTGCTTCAATTAAAGACAGGCTTTAACAGGACACTGTCCAGGCAGCTAGATATTCCTTTCTCCAGATTAACACTGGCACATTGTGGGCAATAATAAGGCAAGACACTGCCTCAAAGTTGCAAATTCCACTGAAGAGAGTCATCTGGCTAATACCATATTCCTTTCCTAACTAGTCAGGATTAGTTCAGTTATCATATGTGGCAAAGTTATTTCCTGACAGAGACAAAGCAGAGTCAAAATAAAAAACAAAAAAGAGCTAATAGAGCACAGGGGAAGCCTAAGCTCATAGAATTAAATGGCCAGAAAAGCTAGTGTTCACATCCCCATAATGTCTTATTTAAATTCTGAAAGCTTACTGATGATATTAAAGCACTGCAGCATTTTGTCTGGCACTGAGGGATACATTATGTACTAAACTATAGTGGGTTTTTTCTTGGACATTTTTTTTTTGGCTATTTGATTCTAGCATAATACATACAGTGAAGAATAAACCAATTACCCATCAGTTGTTGAATGGCCATCCTCATAACCATACAACCACAGACTAATGTAATTTGCCTATACCATCTGGGAAACATAAAAGGTGAAATTTCAAATCAGGTCTTTTTTGTAAGTCTGCTTACAAAAACCCCAAAATCCTAAAATGTGCTTTTCCTTTTCTTGCAATGTTTTGGTTTATGCATCACTAGTGGTTGAACACAGTGGCATTACTTAGCTACAGCTTTGCTCTTGCAATTATTATTGTTCAGGTAGAACTCAAGTTATCTCTGCTGGTATTATCAAGTAAGAAGCTGTTTTTAGAAATTAGAAATTACTTTAGAGCTTACTTTTACTTGCACTAAAGTAGAGAAATTGACAGAAGCAAAGAAATAGATAGGATATAATTACCCCACCAGAGGAATAACAATATTTAGGTAGTAGCAGATAACATTTCAATATAACTTGCTCCATAATGCCAAAATAAAACACACCATAGCTAACTCTGCTGCAGATGCATGTCCTTCACTGGGTTAAAGCCAAAAACACATAATTTACACAAATGAATAGGTACTAAAAGTACACAATTAAAAATAAAGAGCATTATATAATTTCTTTGTACATCTAACAACCCCAAAATAAACCTTTACACAAGAATGTGATTAGGTATTAGCACATACTCAGAAATAGTGGTATGAATCAATAAAAGGGTTTTTTCCAATTTATTTCACACTCCTTCAACTTAAGAAAGAAAATGACTAAAATTAAGTAATGATAGTCAGTCAATATTGGGAAGAACACACTTACCAAACAGCTGGAGATGTCTGCAAACAAACCTCTTTTCAGGCATCTATTTTAACTTCTTTCATTTTATGGTATTTACATTTGGTGATAGAAATTGAGTTCTCACTTGCCTTGAGGGAATATAAATCAGGCAGTAGTTCATCCTTTTCAACTTTTTTCTCCCAGCTCTCTCAGCTGTCTCAAATTACTTCCATAACCATAATGACAGCAGAGGCCATTAGGTCACCTGTGTATCACAGGCCAATAAAGTTAACCTAGATGTTCCATAATTAATCTGACTTTACTCACCTGAACCCTCATGGGATTTAGTCAAATTTAACTGTGTAATATCACCAAGGAACAGAAACCACCAAGTTCTCCTAGCCAAGACAGCTGCATGATTGGATGTTGGTTAGGTGAGATTTACAGAGAGTACAGCTGCCAAACCACCTCCCATAGGGAAGGGAAAGGCAATATATAGGCAAAGCCCTTACCAATCTCACCTGGAAACAGAGTCTTTCTGCAGCTCAGATCATGTGACTAGGTCATCCAAACAGATTTCATAGAGACTAAATAGTCTTAGAGCAATTTTCCCCTCCAGTTGCTGTCCTACCTCATCTTGAGGTTTGTAGAAAAGCCATAACAAATACAAAATTCTAGCCAAAAAAAAAACAAAAAACACCAAACTAAAAAACAACAGAACTATGCAGTTAAAATTTGGGGCAAGGAGAAAGAAATTCCTTCCTGACTCTGTGGGAAACCTCCTTCAGCCCTAAAATGTAAGTTAAGCCTACAGCTATCTTCATGTGTTATGAATGTACCTAATATCATATGCCATTTTTACTCTCCCCAATAACCACAGAGAAAGCAAGAGATACTAGTCATTTAAAAGCCCAAAATTTTCAGGCCAGAAAGGGTTACCCTATGAATCTTGTAGCATGACAGTGCATACAAACTCACAGATTTTCTTTCTGCAGTCAGATTAAAGATTTGGTTTTTGAAAGATTGGTATTAAAAGATACAAAAACCCATGAGTTTCTCAGATTTCACTTTCCCAGGTCAGGCATTCTTGTATTTAAATCACGCTAACAGATGGAAAGTTGTACCTTAGGTTGGTATTTTCTAATTTCAACTTCCTGCACTTACCATAAAGGCTTTATTGTGAATACTTACACAGCAGATACGGGAACATGAATGAGTTATCATAGAACAAGGTCAGGTATTCACTTCTATATCAATAACTGCTCTTATCCCATGGAAAATGTGAGGCAACTTGCCTTCAGGGAGAAGGACATCAAGTCATTCCTGGCAACACTCTTCCCTCTGCACACTTTTATTTTCTTCCTATTCACGTATCAGAGAAAGGTCTCAAGACTAAACTTGTTGTGCAAGTTCACGGATAGATAGCTCTGCACTACTTCCACTTCTAGTTTTACCGGAACTAAGATTTCTCAAGGTGCCAGGACTCGAGGGATTGCCTGTGCCGCTAACAGGAGTAAAGCACTGTGCCCACTCTTGCTTTCTTCACCCTTCATTACTGACAGAACAAGTTGTGACAGCCCCTTCCCATCAGATGATCCAAATTCCACTAAATTACAGTGCCGTATCATATTTCCTTATGTATTCAAACATCCCAGCACACTCCTGTTGCTCATGTACATTTCTAATGTCAGTACAGAGGCAATTAAATATATATTCCTTACATGCACCTTTGTGCCAAATTAAATCACATAATGTATGCAAGAAGGTTTTCGAGGAGTCGCTATGTTGGGGTGAGGAGATGTGCTGTGAATTTGAAACTGGTGCAAGATCTGAGAAAGAAAATTCATGAAGTAGTAAGCACCGGAAGATCATCCAGTCAAAGAAAATTTTCCATTTCCTTATAGGACATCAGACACAGTCAGTGTTTGGGAGTGCAGAGAAAGCACTTGTTAATAACTTCCTAATTTCTGTAGTCTGTAACTGCATTAGGAGTGCAGAAAAAAAAACAGTGATAAGCTGTTCTAAAGGATATTTTTATGAACAAATCTTTGTCTTTTTCTCACTGATCAAATTAAACATTTCCTGAAATCCACAGAATACACTTGTACAGGTTTCTTCCCAATTCCTATTCTCAGTTGTCAGTTTTTCTCAAAAACTTGGGTTTTAGTTAATTCTTTCCTTGATGAATACATCAGGAACATCCTAAGTTCTTTGTTTTTAATTAAATATTGTCATGGGTATCACTGGACCACAATTTGCAGGTGCTGATCACTTGAAAAAAATTCAGCACACTAATTTTGCATATTATATTCTATACATATAGTTTCTAAGCCTAATGGCCCAAAGCTCTTCTGTAGTTTCTTGGAGAAGGACATTCCTCTCAGGATGACTGCCCTCCCCTTTGGAGACTCATGGAGTAGCCATACACACAGGATCTTGCATTCAACTGCAAAAATGGCAGGACTTTATTTGGATTTTTTTTTAATATTACCCCTTTGTTCTGTTGTAAACTGTTGTATCTAATTAAGACATTGACAAAAATCAAGTGTTTGGAGCCTTCTCTTTCTTTCCTAGAATTAATAAGTATCCAGTCAAAAGAACAAAAGGTCTCCCTAGTTTTGCATGGTTCTTTTGGATCCGCCGAGACCAATTATAATCAAAAGTGTTCTGTAGTGCCAAGTCTCTTTCTGGCAGTGGTTTTGAAAGCAGAACTCTTTAGAAGCCACTGTCCTCAAAATCTTTTCTTGGGGCAGGTAACAGTCTTACCTTTCTGGGTCTTGTAAAGATAGATGTATGCATTTCAGTTAGGACATACACGTAAACTTGAGAAACCTGTGCATTTTACAGGTTTCTCTGATTCATCCCAGGTGGGAATTATTCCATACGGAATAATACGTGGAATATCTCTTCCATGATCCCTCAGTGACAGAACAGTAAGAGAATTTCACTGGTTTTTTTTCCCAGACAAGTAGAGGACACATTTGGGACACGGCCATAAAGCCAACATAAAATTTATTGCTGAGCAAAAGAAATAAGGCAGCAAAAACATAGGACAAAGATGAACTTCAGACAAGATTTGGAAATGGATAAAAGCAGAAAAGATACAACTTTTCACCACTTAGACTCATTCAAGAATCCTGTATTTTATAAAGTACTGGATTAGACAAACCCAGCTGTCAAAAACCAAACATGTTCTGGTTTGAATTTTCTGCAGTCTCAGTGCAACAAAAATAGTAACAAAAATGTTTTAGTTGTGTAGTTAGTGTAAAAACATACTGTTTTTCAGTATAATTTGATCATAAAGTTACGTATCTTCAGTGTCAAGTTCTGCATACTGGGACAGTGGTTAACCCCACTGAAGTCAACTGCAGAATTTTGCTATGTCCTAAGGAAAGAGCTGGTAAATCAGGGCTATACCAAAGTACGTGGATAAACCCCAATATGTTCACTCTGTACTCTGCAGGACTGATGAATTATTCTTTGCTTGTCACATCACACTGCCCTTTTATAGGCATGAAAGCTCCCGGGACCTGTTCCAGAGAGGAAACCCCCGGCAGCTGCTGACTGCTGGTGAAAGGGACTACTGGTGTCACTTGTGAAGCCACTGTGGGGGATGATTCAACCGAAACTTCTTATTACATCACCCATCTGAATTCTCTCTGGATGATCAATTTCTCTGTAGAGCAAGCAAACACCTCTATCACAGCGGTCCTACTCTATTTAACCATACTTTAGGATTTACTCGGGTAAACCCGTGAGTACATAACTATGGCAAGATTTGAAAAATGTGAAAATGACTCAAAAAGCTACTTAATTTCACCAACCACCTCCGCCCCAAATGGTTGCCAGTGAAAGCATTACAAGGAGAGGGGACAGCAAACAGTTCCTTATTGCTCCCTGCTTTACAGGGACTGAGCACCGCAGGGCAGAAAGGAAGCTGGACCACTGAATACAGGGATTCATTTTCTTGTTAAAAAAAGCCTTCTACACAGAACTACCTTGAGTCTTTCAGTTTCGAGTGTAATCCTGGTTCAGCAAAACGTGCAGTACTTGGACTTTACCTGCCGTTTCCTCCACTGATCCTTTTCTCCACACAGCCCGCCTAAAAACCCACTTAACCATCCATCATAATCCCCTCCTTGTTGCAAAACGCTCCCCCTTGAATCCGTATCCCTGAATATGAATTTAAACACCGCGCTCGCCGTGTTTAAAACCACTTCACCTCCTCGCGGACCGAAGAACCGCGCGGCGCGACACGGGTGCAGGGATGTGTGGGGATGCCGTGGGATGTGTGGGGATGCGGAGGGATGTGTGGGGATGCCGCGGGATGTGTGGGGATGCCGTGGGGAGCACCACGCCCCAGCAATGGGTGTGGGGAGATGTGTTGGGCACACACAAGGACCGGACGGGCGCTCCCCGTTCCCTCCCTGCTCTCCAGCCGCCCCTACGGCCCAGCGGGCGGCCCCACCCCAACCCCGCTAACAAAGGAGGCCC
>WEIV01006140.1:48504-82892 GCA_013390005.1 Calyptomena viridis | reverse complement strand
ACACCTTCATCTGTTCTTCACAAGGCATTTGTCTGTGTGCTCACAGACTACTTGGTAAATGCAACTGCAACACAAGGAAAGCACAAGCAACTGCTCCATACAGTGTGTCAAATACTTGGTTTTTTGACCCAGGACAAGACAGATAGGTAAAGACAAAAACTGACACAGCTACAGAAATACTACTGCTTTACTATCCANAACCAACTGCTTTGTAGTGTGCATCTCATGTTGAAAAGAAGGTATTCAGCAAGGTGCTAATCCAATGCAACACACAAACTATCAGTTTATTTAAAACAAAACTTGATCCTTATTGGGAGCCGAGATATTTGAAGCACACACAAGTAAAACTAATTTAACCTTTGAAAAGTTATCTCCGGAGGGAAGAATAGAAATCCCTTTATAAGATTTTTAAGCACTGCAATTATTGACGAGGACTATATTACTTCAGTTTTCTCTGATCAGAAAAAAAAGCAAAGCCACAGGAGACATCAGCAGCTGTCAGGCTGTTTTCCAACTGCAATGAGGTAGTTTACAGTGGGCTTGTGCCAGTCTCTTAAGACCCAGTTAAGAAGCCTTTTTAAAATGCCTTAAAAAGCCAACTCATACATTAATCAAGTTGAGCCCTCATCCATACTTACTGCAATACATCAATTACCATGTCTTTTTTTTTTTTATTTTAATAAATTCCAGTTGACAGCAGACACCTTATTAAGGCTCACTAAAATGATACAATAAGTAAAAGGCTATTAATATTGCTTTTTTTCCCTGCTGCTATTGTCTTGCCGCACTGGTCTGCAAACAAATTCAGGCTGCATTACAATTAATGCCAATGGAACTCCTTCTAACGACTTCCAGCTTGCTAATTTTTTACGCTAATAATAAAAAAAAGGCATTGCTATGCAAGAACGGCCCCCTTTTATCATGCTCGCATGGCACACTAGAGAGCTCCTGCCATTGTTCACATGAAAGACAATTAAACCCAGGAACATCAAACCCAAAAATGACAATCTGCTAACCAGCACTGGGTATTGCTGAATTCTTTTCTCTATTTTCTGAACTGATAGAAAACAATTCTCCAAAGACGTTTCCCTCCCCCATGCTCACCCTTTGGAAAAAAAAAGTTTGAAAAATACTCTCACTGATTTATGCATCTCTGCTCAGAATTTATTAACTGTCTCAGGCCAATTTCACTCTCAAATGTCTGTTGCCTCCAGGTTTGAATTCTGGACACATTTCAAGAAATGCAACGATAATATTGTCCACATAGTTTCATATTTAAAAATAAACATGAATTTTTTTCATGAATCATGTTTTCTGAAAAGCAATAATAAAATACCAAAGGCATGAGGTTAAAGCTAATGTGGTAACAACTTTATTTCTCCCAGTCTTCTAGGGAGAAGGATGGAGAGCAAAAGGGGTCATCAGGTTTACTGAAAATGAAGTACTTTCACAATGTTAATTTAGAATAAAGGTAACATTTGTTAAAGGCGTTTACATCTATGCCCCCTGTCAAGGAGCTTAAGAACCAGCTTTACCAGCAATATTTTTGGATTTTCACCCCGAATATATATATAACACCTTTTTTTAATATACTGTATTTTGGATCCACATGCATTTATATAAAGACACAATATTATAGATATGAACAATTATACTACTGTGTACCTCTGCAAGTGACTTTTGGCCATGAGTTTCAAGGCACTTCAATAACCATTATTTCTCATAAGATCTTTGAGAAGTAGGTGTTTTTATACCTCTTTTACAGGTATATAAACCAGGCAGAAATGTTAAGTGAAGTTTATAAGACCACGAGCCATTAGTGGTAGTAACACAAGTACAGCCGCAAAAATCCAACCAGCCCCATATGAAGAAACTTTGGAAACTCTTCAGCTCAACACAACACTGAAGCATTACTTAAGATGCATCCTTATACAGGATCTTACTTGCTGAACTTCAAGGACACCCATAAGTCCTGCTTGGTTTCCCTTTACCCAGCTTCCCTGATCAGAGGCTCATCCTTAGCCTGAGTCTATTCATGTTCCATCAACTTGAGCCCTAGTGCGGTCACTTTATCCTACACCACAGTACATACATATTTACTGCAAGAAATTCAAGAACTTGGAATCACTGTAAATAACCATGTTATATTCTGAAATATCCAAGTTCTTGGTAGGTCACTGTGTGCATATTATGTACATGAAGTTAAGAAGTAATTGGTAATTTGCTGATTGCTACAGATTTGACACAGGTAATGAGAGGCAAAGCTTTAGTTGAAGGATCCACGTTCTATGAAAAAAAGTCCGAGTTTTATTTAGTACCAAACCATAGAACTATGTATAAATGCCAAATCTTATAAACATGCAGGGGTAGAAGGAATTTATATTTTTAATGAGAAACTAGGAAATTCCCATGTCCCTTTTTCCATACACAGCTTACTTCATACCCCTTAGGCTAAAGGCATCAGGCCTTAAACTTGTCACCCGAGCAGGCCAGAATATTTCTAGGTCTCTGCTTCAGACCAAAGTAAATTCTACATGGTAAATTCTACATTTGGGAGAAAAGAACATTTTTGTGTTGTTGTTTAATAGCCGCTGAGAACTGTGGAGTGTTAAGAATATATCCCAGGAAAGATGGATTAGTAGGAAGTGGCCAAAAGAGGCCATAAAATGTGCATTAAAAATGCAATTCATCACATAACTGTGCAATTTGTCAAATGGATATTGTACCTTGCATAGTGCCTTTTGGGACAGAAGCAAAAAAAAAGCCTGGGAGATAACGGTTCTATTCCTGGCTCTGTTACTGGTTCTTTTTTTGACCTTGGAGAAGGCTTTTTAGCCAAAATATTGCTCATCCAACTTCATTTTGGTTAGTTTCACAGTTGCACTTCTAAAATCAGTGTCCTGAAAACTAGGAGACCCCTGACACAGAAATTTGATTTTTCAGCTGTCTGTTAGTCAAAGTGCTGAACATACTCGTCTTCATGCATAAAATAGGGAAGACAAAGCCAGCATCTTAAAAGAGATTTCACAGGAATCAACTTGATATTTTCACAGATGTAACTAAATAGGTATGGAAGCATTTAATTGGATATGAAATAGCATCTTAGCCATTAACAAGTGGATTAGACTATTTGAACGTGGAGGACATGATCCTTGCCTCTAAACCTGTGGTGCTTCCCAAGTTGGATGTGCCTTGGTTGCAGAAGCATAGACAGAGAAAACTGCTGGAAGGAACTCTGCTGCTTTAAGGTAGTGTTGCCCTCTGCTTTGACTGGTGGTCTCTCAGTACAGCCTCACCAGCTCCAGAACTCCAGTCTGCTCCAGTACAACCTTCAGCAGCTTCACTCACTGCACCATTTGCAGAGTGGGAAAGCTCACAAAAATTCTCTGTGAAGGCACTAACCTCTTTCATAACACCAGTTTGGCTGGTGGATTATGGATGGCTTGTTTGGTTATGCCCCATCCAAACATATATTATTTTGGCCCCAATAAACACATTTACTATTCATCCATCTCCAACTTAGGCTACTTTTCTGAGGTGCCAGCTGGGATGTCCCTTCAGATTGGCATTTGTGATAAGGACAAACACACTTGCATTGAGTACATTGAAAGGTCCTTTAGTATCTTGACAAGACCCACAGAGCAGCCTATGATTCGTCTCCAGTGGCAAGGAAGCTAAGAGTCACTGGCAGCATCCTCACCTATGAAAATCACTTATTTTCGCAGTTGAGGAGGCTGCTGAGCTGATCTGGCACACTGTGTTTAGTGGACAACCTGTCCAGGAGGCGGCTATGGTCACGTTCCAGCTGCACCTACCCCTGTTTGTGTAGTCAAAGGTCTTTCTTTTTTCCTCAGTGATAGAGACTTCAGCTCTACAGCAGAGTGCAGGCTTTCACTCTGCATGAGCCAGCTGCTTTACGAGTGGCAACTGCATGCAGGGGCTGAATATAAACCACTGCCATTCCTTAACACAACTCACCTGGATTTAAAAGAATAAAAGAAAGAAATCTCAATTTTGCTCTTTGGTGGTGGATTTTGTGTGTTTGGCTTTTTTTTTCCCTCTGCAGAAAAGACAAAACAAATTAAAAGTAATAAAAACATCCACTGCTCTTTTGTATGGTCACACATACACGAGATTTGGCTCACTTAGGCACTGCATCTGAGCCAATTTAGATGTGACATCTGAGACTATTATACAACTCTCTCAAGTTTACAACAAAAACATTTTTCTCCCCACAACATACCAAGTTTGCAGCTTTTTAAGTGCTATAGAAAGTGTAAGAAAGGAGCCCTGAATTAATACTGCTGAAATTGGAAGCCAAGTTACTATTAGTTTGTTCACCAAAGAAAAATAAAGAGAGAAAATTAACAGATCTGACATCAAAGCCAAATTTTAGCATTCCTTAAACTGGTGTCAGTCAATAATAAACCCATAGAGTTACTTTGGACGGAAAATGAAACGTACAGTTAATGCAGACAGAAAACGAAAGTAGACAAACCCCATACTGATTGTAATGAAATTGCTT
Source organism: Calyptomena viridis (assembly GCA_013390005.1). NCBI lineage: Eukaryota > Metazoa > Chordata > Aves > Passeriformes > Eurylaimidae > Calyptomena > Calyptomena viridis. Next base: position 78,367 of record WEIV01006140.1, on the reverse strand, counting down.
ATTGATAGTGCTTAATTTACTGTCCAAATAAAAGTAGAGTATATGACCAAATTGTTTTATACACATTCCCTTCCTTTTAATTACCATGTAAGAGCAGCAATCATTATCTCTTCTATCAAATTACTTAGATTTATAATATGGCCTGCTCCCCACACTTAAGACAATATAACCTTACACCATGGCAATATTATAGTGCCACATCCTGTATCCTAGCAACGGTCCAGGGCTTGCATTTGATGTCAAAATAATGGGTCCTGCTTAATCTCTTGGTTTTTTGAAGTAGGGGGTAAAACACTGAAATCCAGGAGTTGAGGAAAAAGAAATACTGAGAAACATTCTAACAGCAGACCTGTGGGGTACATTCTTATATATAGATGTGCACACTCTGATGTGTATGGGGAAATAGATAACCACATGTATACACAAAATAGATGTTCTAGTTTTTGTCTTTAAATTGTTTAGACAGGAATGAAAGCTGAGAAATGGAATGATGTATATCACTTTCAAGATACCAGAGGCTTTTAACAAATACAATCTTCCTCCTGCTTTTATCTGCTCACTGTCTTCTGTAAAACATGACTTACAGTCCCAGTTTTTCCTCATTTAAATTTGGTCCTATCACTGTATTAAAAGAAAAATACATTCCTGTCTCTCTAATTTCTTGTGCCTTTCCCATTTTCTTTCAAAGATTTGTTTAAGACTTAATTACTATGTCATCTAGCTCCTAGTGACATTCGCCAAGCTACATCATAGCTGAGATTTATCTTTATTGACTATTCAAAACATTAATTGTGATGGAAAAATCCAAATGGCTTGGTTTGTAGCAGCATCAGGGATATATGGTGGTAATCAGCAATAGTGACTGAACAGAAGGATGTTATTGAGTGTCTCTGCTTCAGTTCAGAGATGGGAAAGCACTTTGAAAGCACAGTATTCAAACTTGGGTGTCTGTCAGAGAAGTATATATGTACACATATATGTATGTATGCATGCACGTGTGTGTATACCACTGTTGCAGGAGAAAAGACACAAGACTAAATCTACAGTTTTAAAGACTAAGGAAAAGTGAAAAACTGACGGTCATGCTATTGTTATCTTCCCCAGGCAATCCAGTTCTTTTTATATGCACAAGTTTGCAAGTCTTACTTTTAATGCCCCTGAGAACACTGCATACCAGGTAGTGGAACATCAGCTGTCCCATGAGCAACAAGTAAATAGGGCTTTGTTGAACCAGTGGGTTTCTAAGCATGGCTGGTATTCAAACACACTGAGCAGGCTCAGGGCTATTTGCTCTTTTTTGCCCCCAAGGCCTCGGCAAAACAGAAGGAACAAAGATTGTTTCAAATTGTGTTTCATTTTTTTTTCCTATACATCAGTTAAAAATATACAGGGAAAAAAAAACTTTTCTCTGAAAGCTCACAGTGACAGTAAAAACCAGCAGAAGGTTTTGTACAGCAGTTGCTGCTCATCCAACAGCTACATTAACAAATCTTCAAACACCCACAGTACCACAGCTTTGGCTTGCCTCGATGCACCCCACTAATCCACTCCCTCGAGAAGAGCCAGATACAACAGGCAGCCCTTGGGGCATGCCCTCGGCATCAACTAACCCCGGCTCTGTGGGACCGGCAGAGACAGAAGAAATTAAGAAATTGGAGGAGTCGCACACGGGTGCCTTGTACAAAGAGAGATCCGCAGTGCAAGAAGAAAAACACTGCTCGCAGGAGAGCAATTCCTTTTTGTTATCCACAATATTTTACTTCTAGCTGCAAACCCAGAGCTTAAAAGGATCCGTGTGAGCTCTGTTTATTTATTTAAACCAATTCTTGCAGCCCTTCTTCTCTCTAAACAATACCGAGGTGAAGAGTTTACAGGAACATGTTGTCCAGAGTTCACCCATTCGGCAAGTGCTTTGCTCCAGCTCTAACACAAGCCAGCACCCAGCCTGGAAGCCTTCCCCATCCTTCTCTCTTTAAAGGAACTATTTACTGCATGGGCACACGCACACGGCAATTCACCTTTCTCTGCAATTGTCATCACAGTCATTCTCTGACAGATATCATTATCCCTTGAAGATGGTGCATGGACAACCCTATCCCCTGCTAGGCTGTCCCAGTTTTATAAACTGCAAATCTGGTCAGCTTACTCTAAGGGAGGAAAAACAAATATAAATAAAGCTGTTTAAAAAGGACAGCTGCTGCCACAGTGCCGCATTAATGCGGCCCCAGCAGAGGAACGGCACCATCTCTCTTTTACTGCAGGTCCTTCTCTGCAATGTCATCCCCACCACCAGTGAGCCCTGCCACGGGCTTTACTGGGCAACAAAATGGGACCCAGCAGCAAATCTTCTACAACTCACATAGCAAACAGCATGTAGGCTGGGAAGGTTTAAGTCCCTCCACGGCCCAGCTTTCCTCTCAGACAACACCATTGCGAGAAATCACTACGAATTTAAGCAACACTTGATTCAGCTTGTGCTGAGCAGCATTAAAGATGAGCACAGCCTTGTACACCCGATCCAAGCTCAGCCTAAGCACATGCCTAAGGACCACCTTGAACTGAAAGTCAAAACAGAGATTCAAATGCCAGGCAAAGTCGCAATTAAAGTATATTTTTTTTCTCCAGAACTATGTGATCTAACACAGGTAGGCAGTAAATAAAAAAAAAAGGACAGGCTTACAATGCATTTTCCAAAGGAGAGCACTGCAACACGTCTGCAATCAAATGGCCATTGTATGAACATGAGTCTTGCATACAAAATTGCGCATGTGTGTTTTCCAAAGAATTTTAAAGAAAAACAAACCAGCAAAACAAAAAACCAACCAAACCACAAACTTGCCTAAGTACTCATTTTGAAGCCAAATATTCTCTTGATCCATGAGCAACAGAAGACTTGTGAATTAGGAAACTATGCAAGTTTTCCATCCTGGTGTCAATATAAGCTCATTTCCCTTAGAAGGCAAAATTAAAATGAGAGGCAGGTAAGGACAAAACCATTAAAAATGGTCTGACACACGGCTAGAAGGTTTGCCAGCCATCTTCTAAACAACTAGTTCATATAATCTATTAACACACGCCTGCCTGAACTAATCTGTCTCCTTTTTTGGTTTTTGTTGTGTTGGGTTTTTTACTACTTTAAAAATAAAATAATCTAAAACTAAAGTAAAATAAATTTTATTGACCCTGCAACAAATCTATTCCAAGTTTTGTTCGTTAGTTGCCATTAGGCAAACAAAACATACTGAAGAGTTTCTCTTCTTTGGCCAGATAGGCAAAACTCTGTTGACAGGTTGACAGTATTCAAAAAGCAGTGAAAACTGAAATCTTTAAAGAAGAAATAACAGAGCAGCAAACTCTAGGAATTTCAGAAAACCTTCTTTTAAAGTAAGCGCTGGCTAAGTTACCATTTAGTAGAAACTATCATTTTGATACATACATGCTTTTTGCTTAGAACAAAGGGACAGAAACCTCTACTTACTACCAAACTGCACACAGTAACACTTTGACACCCTTAAAAAAAAATTAAACACACCAACTTAGGCTGCTGTCAGATGACCAGCTCAATGGACATTTAGCTTCTTTCAGTTAACACTCACAGTCACACAAAATACCAATTCAGCCTTATGTTTACAGCTTAAGTGATTACAAAAGAAATGAATAATATATATTTGTTTTTAAAGTCTTTGGTTGTAGTTTATGCTACACCAGGAAACTGAATTTTCAGTGTATAAATTTCCTCTCTCATTATCATCTGAAGAAAACAGCACAGCCCCATCGCCATCATCATCTATAATGTGTTACTGAGTTGGAACTTAAATGTCAAAACCAGAAACAACATGAAGTTACATACTGTGTTTCAAAAAAATATTATTCAAGTCCAATTTCCATACATCGGCTAAATCAAAAGGTTTAGAATTTTGGTCAAATTCAGACCATCATCATCTGCTTCACTGAGAGTGTCTCAGATCCAACTGAGACTGCAAATGTGAATGAAAATCTTACTAGCCTAGTCTTTCCTCTTAGGCTTTTGGCTCTTCTGCTTTTAGTCATAGATACAAAACCTACGAGAAGTCCCTTTCCCATCATGTTGCCAATAAGATGCTGGAAGTGAAGAGATGTGCGAGAATGCTACAGAACGTTAAAAATCAGGAAAAAAGTGTTTTTTTATCTCTTATCTACAAATGTGGGTAACCATCAGTGAGTGGTAGGTTGCTTAATTTCATTACACACTTCTTATGTTTTGTTTGTGATGATTTCAAATGGATGATTGAAACCAACAGCCATACTCTTATTGTAGCTACTCACTATAAGTTAAATAAGGAAAAAGAGCCTATGATAGTATTTTGTGACCTTAGGGGAGCCCAAGTGCAGAAAAAACTTGAAGTCTTTTCAAGAGAATGTATCTGTGTTGCATCATATGCAGGTACCAGGCTATGAATCGTCAGGTAACAGTGAGCAACACAAATATTCATAACAATGTACTGCCATTCTTTCCGGGGACCCTAAACTCCAGAATGCTAATTTCAGTTGATGTGTGGATATATATAACTCATCTTTTAGTATTGATATATAACTATCATGTTTTGTAAATGATTAAAAATGAAAATACTCAGCATCTGCCATTTCAAGTGTTCTCTGTCAGTAAAAGGTTTTAAAAGGTTTTAATCTCAACATGATGAACTGCTGAGCCTAGTAGTCTTTCATTTATGCCACTGTAAATTAGCAACAAGTCAATGGAGTTAAACTGGAGCCCAAAAAAATGGTGCAAAAGCAGAATTAGATTCTGATATTCACATTTTAATTATCACAGAAATTAGACTCAAAATGCACTGCAGTGAAGCCAAGAAAAAAGCTGTTAGTTGGCAAAAGTAATAGTTATAAAATTAACTTAACCTAGTTATGATTAACAATGCTGACTTTGTTTCTTTAAACTGTAACACAAGTTGCTTGACTATTTGTAGCAACTTTTTGTTTTACTCTTTACATATTCCCAACATAGTGTAGCACTGAACTGAGTTGATATTTTTCAGGTGTTTTCAAATGGAGTTCCAAAATTGTGAAAAGTAACTAAGTAATTGTATACAACAATGAATTTTGGTTATTCAGTTTAACAGAGCCTCTGGAAGATACTGCACTGAGAGCAACATATCCTTAGAGGACGTCACTCAGCTTGGTTAACCCCAATCACATACTTCGATTCGCCAAGTTCAAATATGAAGTACCAGTTGCTGAATAAGAGGCAAGGTCCTCTCGCTGGGACAGATAAAGGGCCCCCAAGGTGAACCTTTAGTCAGGCAATGGACCAAGTGGAGGAAGTTCATGTCTGTTGGATCCGGGTTACCATTCATTAGACATGTCTCGCTGCTTATCCGCGAACTCTCTGCAAGACAAGACTTATTTAACGTGTAGGCCGAACAACTAATTAGCAGCTTTTTTCAGCCGACTAATACAATTCCCTTCTAGCTGCTCCATAAAAAAGATTCAGTGGAATACCTCTGTGAAAGCAGTGGAATTCCAGGTAGTTATGGTGACGAATTTCATTGTGAATGAGGATCAATGTCCCATACTACTTTGAATAGTAATTTCTTAATTCTTATTCAAATCTGGCCAGCAAGATAATATAACTTGAACTGAATTGGCCATGTGATCCTGATGGCATCCCATTAATAGGCTGTTCACTTAATTTATGTAATTTTAAAAAATTAAATAGTCATATTTTAAATCTCTACTGCAGTCCTTCAGATTGAAAGTACATGTTTAAAAGTTATAGTCTCTTTATAAATCAGTATGTCTGCACTTCTTATTTTGTTGACTGAACTTTCCCAAAGTTTTAATTCATCTTTCCTCCTCTCTCTCTCTCTCTGCCTGTGGGGACATTGCAAAATCCCAGCATTGAGCCATTTCATATCCAGTTACTAGCCATGTTATGTGACACATTAAAAATCCCCACATTTGTAAATTCTTATTTAGGTTGGCAAACAAACCATGATTTTCTCTTTATACAGAGAGAGCATAAAAATCCAGTTATAGGGACACTTTTGCCGACAGTCAAAAGCCAAATAAATCCTGTCTGTAAGCAAAATGACCATGAAGGCAGTTATTAATAACAAAAGCTTACGGACCTAATTCTGCAAGATGCTGAGCCTCCTCCAAGCCAACAGGGACTCAAGGTGATCGGCACCTCCTGCAAAGTATTTGGCAACTGTGGCCTAAAAGGCTCATTGCCGATACTCCATTATGCTCTGAGAACAAAGCTGCCCCAGCAGACCCAGGAAGGGCCAGCCCTGAGAGGGCGCACGCCACTGGGAAAAGAAGTGTCCCATCTATCCAGGGCTATTTATAAAGCTTGCACTAAACATTTAGAGCCAAGCCCTAACTTGGCTAGGTGTCAAGGACCACACTGAAAAAAAAACCCTACACCCTCATTAAGAAAATGCATGAAGCACTGACTTCTATTTTTGGCCACAGTTGTAAGCATCGCCAGGGTTACAGCTGCTTTATTGTGGTTTCTCAAGAATTTCCTTGATAAAAAAGGACAACAGAATTAGCTGCACAGTCCAGCTGTAAAACAATGTCAAGTAGCTGGCAAAAAACCAAACTGAAACCCCACAATACAGCAGCAGCTACATGTCTACCAGCAGCAGCATGTTTGCCTTCTGAAGTTCTTTATTTGGAACTAGGAGAGGGTGGGAAGAGGGAGAGCCGAAATCTTATGAAGCTGCTGCCCAGTTCGGTACAGAAACCTTTTTGGTGGTGAGCACATCATGATAACCTCCTAGCGAAGACACTCTTCTAGCAAGACCTACAGGGTGCCATGGGCACAGACATGCATGTGCAGATAAGGGAGGTAAATGGAAATGAGTTCAACATTCTTTTCTTTCAGAGGGAAAAGCATTAGCAAACCATGTACTAGGAGCAAGGACTGAAAAACAAAGTAATAAAATCTTCAAAGCAATTAGTCTTTCTTATTTCATGCCAAAGAATTACAATTTGTATCATTTGCTGGGAGAAGGCAGCTAAGGTAGAGGACTTAAAGTCAAGAGGACTGGATTTATCAAAGCCTTGGGCAAGCAGCTCTGGGCTTTTCCTAAGAGACACCCGCCTTCTTCCCCAGTTTCTGCTGGAATCAAAGATGATAGATAGATGATAGAAAAATTAAGAGAGGGAAAGATTTCACTTGTGTGTATGTATGCATACAAGCCCATTTCATGTCTGTAAGCAGGTACAAATCATCCATGCATTATTACGTCCCTGGAGTTTTAGAACATTAAATTAAAATTACAACTGTAAAGGCAATGGAATGTCCAGACAAAGACATTATATCACATTACATATTAATTTCAGTGTTCATATTTTCATACCCTTCTTCCTGCATTTTTTGATTATGAAAAAGAAATTTTCTCCCCCTCCCTCAGTTTAACTTTGGAAATTTGACAAACATGTTGAACGGTGAGAAGAGATGGCTACACAGGAAAGCTACAAAGAAGTGCACTAGTTATTTCTTATTATCCAAGTTTGCAGGCAATGCTCACAAGAGAAGAGGAGAAAACATTTATGAGTGAAGGAGAAAGGGAAGTAAGTCGGTTCATCACTGACTGCGTACTAATCTTGCACATGGGAACCAGTATCTGTTTAACTTCAGAGTAAGTTTCCACGTAAAAATTTAATACTCCTTCACAAGTCAAATTCTCTCACTCTTCATGACATGCTAAGAAGGATTATAATTGTATATCATCACAGTAATCAACCTCATAATTATTTCACCTGGGACCCTTTCCATTCCTGCCTGTCTGACTTACCTCTATGGTGTCAGTTGTTAGACTGAGTACCATGAGTTGTGGGAAACAACTTTAGCTATAGAGTGAAACAATCAAGACCAAACCAGGTTAGCTACTGTGTCTCAGGCAGCCTAAGTGTTGAATAATAAAAGTCTTCTCCTAGATCAAGCAGTAACCTAATACCTGTATTTTTAAAAAATCCACACAGAAACAGTGGATTCATTTGTCATGTACAAGTAGGAAAAACAGGGCACTCAGCTGGAACCCAGAAGACATGAATTACCAGTAATATTTTCAAAATTGTCTAAGGTCTAGATAATTAAATTAACTCAGGCATAGCTCACTCAACATCATGGTGCCTGGATTTCTTTCAAACATGAGTTCAAGGTCAATGGTGGGCAATACCTGAAAATCCTTAAAAATCCCATCTTTTAAGAACCAAAATCTTATTTGAGGGTGATGGTGAACATCTGAACACCGACGACCAAAGTCAGGCATGTAGATATATTTGTTCTACAGCCTATCACTGATGGAAGAAGAGAGCTTCCTGAGGACCATTTGAAGCACATCTTGGCTTATCTACTGGAGAGGCCTTTTCCAATGCATAACCTGCAAGGGGATACCAAAATACTCACCCTAAAATCCCCTGCTTTTCTTTATACTTCTGAGAGAGACTGGAGTCAAATCTTCAGAAGCCAAGTTCCCTGGCAACAATGATCTTCGGAAAAATGTCTTGATTTTCTTTAATGTGCTTTCACTCATTTTGCTTGTTTGTTTGTCAAGCAACATAATCTTCATATCCAATGCCCTTGCCTGTTGGTCTCATCTTTTCTTTTTAGATTGTAAATCCCCCCCTAACCTGAAGACCCTGTGAAAATTGTTTACCTCTTCCCTTGCAGAACTTAGCATGTGCTTGCCCATCTCAACTCAACATTAGCATGGTCGGCGAGTTGGTTTGGGATAAGAACATGATGGCACGCTCACGCCTATCATTGTCTCAGTGCCAGTGGGAGGTTTGAATTTTTCTCTGTTTAGAAAGGCAGTATTTGAACAGGTATAAGAATATATTAGAGATCATGTCTATCTTTGGATTCTGCAGAAGTGTTCCTCACTGAGTTCCTAGTAGCCAAGTTAACTCTTTGCCCAGAATGAATATGCAGCATCCCAAACATTGAGTGAGTGAATGGAAAGCCAGAAATAGAGCCCTGAAGATCAATAGATTTGACTGAGAAAGCGTTTGCATTCTCAGGGGTAGAGATCATTGTGTTTCTAAGTGGATCAGAGATATGATCCTTGGCTGCTGTGAATGGAATGGAAACTGGATGCCATCAGCGGGAGATACGAGTGCTGATGCAGTGAGGTAATGTGGTAAGGAATAGCAGAGTGGAAGGAATGCAGTGCCACTGCCCTGAGGAATCTTAAAATTAGCTCAATCTGGTATTCAAATGCTGGGGGGGAGCGGGGGGGAAGCACAGCATTTTCACAAGAAAATAATTTCTGAAAAGAGGAAAGGTATCACTCAAATTCTCTGGACAATCAGCTTGAGTTGCATTTAGTATTGGAGTCAATCCTCCCCTTATAAATATAACAAGTAGGTGACAGTCAACCTCTTCTCAACTTGATGGTAAAAGTACCAGCTTCTCACACTAAGACATCTCCAGTGGGGGTAGCAAGTGTGGGCCAGGCAGCCAAAGGAGGTCAAACTGGGATATCTGACCATCATGCCCAGGAACTGCCACACACAGAAGGCCACCATTCATGGGGCACACCACTACATGTGGGGATGCCTTGTGAGCCATCTCCTTTCAATAGTGGCTCACTGTCCTGTCAGTCAAGACCCATGAAGTAACTCACAACTGGCAACTCACCATAAACCCACCACTGATCTCACCAGAGCCACCACAATACTGGGGAGGAAAGGTAGAGTTGGAAAATGATGGATTAGTTCTACTGAAATGCAAACTAAATTCAACCTCAAATGCATGACACTTCTACAACAAAAATCTCAGAAAAAAGGTTAGGTTTTTCTACAGATTCTGTAAAGATCACATCAGGAGTCATGTCTGATTTGAATGATACCAGCAGTTAGTTTCACTTTTGTCTCTGATGAGAGTGAGATTAGCCTGAAAATTAATATAATGACTTCATCCAAAATGTAGATGCTTTAGTAGAGTTCTTAGGCCACTGATTGCCTCCTCTCTGAAGTCAAGATGCTACTGCTTGGTTTATTCAGAGAAGGTAGTCACCCTTTCTTTCTTCCATGTGAAAGATACTACAACTCCCATGCACGATGGTTATTAACCTTTCACAATAATTTCTATTATTGTTAGGAACGCAGAGGATAAAGCATAACTCCAAGCCTACCTCAGGGTTACATTTCAGGGGCCAGAGGCAGGATCTGTGAATAATATATTCACATTGATAGCTTTATTTTGAAACTGTGTACTGTAATGGTTGTAATTATGACTACCCTAATTTTCTCCCACTCAAAATTACAGGGTATTCCTTACCCCTTCTGCATGTTAAAAATGCCACAGCCATAGGACAGTCAGAACCTGCTGGCAGGCAATCAAACTCCCAAGAGTAGTAAATGCACACACCACAGCTGCTTTTCTGCCACATGCTGTCCCAGCAAAGGAGGACTGGAAGTCCAAGTGAAGATGGGACCTGACTGCAAAGTCAACATGCAGATTTTACTACTGAAGGTTACTTGGTACTTGTTCCAAGATCTAACCACTAGACTGGACACTGAATTGTGTTTTACATATTTAAAAGCATTATATTAACATTTCAATCAAAAGAGGGAAAAAAAGGAAAAATCTAAATCTTACTAGGAACAATTCTCGGTGAGTGATACCTGCTTGGCATAGAGCAAACTGGGTCGCGTCAAGGAGATGCGGATACACACCAACCCCAAATTCTCTATATCAGCACTTCTAAATTCTGCTGCTATTCTACCAACTGCAGGCCTTGGGCAAGCAGAAAAGGCAGAAGTGAAATAAAGCTCTGTCATGTCATCTCTCTGCATCACACAGCTCTCAGCAGAAGAACAGAGGCAGAGATGCAGGTTGAGAGTGAAATAAAATAAAAAGAAGAAAATTTTCACTGCTGGTCCCAAAGGAGCTTCTATTTTATAGCAGAAAAGCCTTGCCAGGACTTTGCAATCAGATGATAGCACCCCCTGCATTGTTCAAGCACTGTCAAGGGGCATTACACTCAGAAGGTAATCCAGCCCTTGAACTCCCTAGGTACTGGTTTTAAATACCTCTGATGAGATCCAACTGCAGCCTATCCGGGTATGCCTCAAAGATCTAGCATCACATTTGGTTATGTCTACAAAAACACCAGCTAGGAAGAAAAATAATGAAGAATGATTTTATAGTCTTTTATTTGAGCAAAAGCTAAACATATGGATCCTGGCACCAAAAGTATGGAATCTGTGATAAAAACATATGGATATCCATATGGGGAAAAAAAAAAAAAAAGCTTCTTGGCCAGAAATTCTGCTCTTGCATTTTTATCCTGTGTGCACAGTGCACCCCCTTCCCTCTGCTGCACAGTGCTGCTGCCGATGGATTAGGATGTTATAAATTCACATGCAAATTTCACAAAATGCTCTACTGTTATCAACTTTATTAGATTTACGAATACAGTCCCGCTTATATTTTTTTATTCTCTTAATCCCTTTCATCACTTAATAGCTCAGAAAGTAATGGATTTCAGTAAAAAAGAGAGGCTTATTACAATCAATCCTGTTGCTCTATCTCTGCTCGATGCTCGACTAATGAAACTTATTTTTCTTCAGGACCTCTATAGGAAATCCTTTCCTAAGGAAAAAAAATGTTTAATATGTTGCTGACTTGTAATACTGCAACTGTATTATTCCTCTCCTTTGGGTGTCCATCCAGAGGTTTGTAAGAGCTATTAATCGCATTTTATTCACCGAATTCTTGCCTGTAGTGACACAAGAAGCTACTGAATCTTATTTAATACAATATGCCAACTTATAGTTTAAATGACTGGAAGGCTCTCACAGTAACTTTCAACTCTGAAAGCTCAAAGATTAATTTTCTTTTCAAATAGTGAGGGTAACAAGGCCAGAAAGGGCAACTTTATCATAACTTTTACATCTTAAACAGTCTCGCTGCTGAGGATCACAAAGTTTCTGTCACCCAAGTTAGTCTCCTTTAACATCTTGTTTAAAGGATGCCATCTTCGTAAGGGTTTTTAGAGCTGTCTTGTTTCCCTCCTTTGACATTCTTCGAATGAAGAGGCAAAGTAGAAAAATAGAAAATATCCACCCTGCGTTATTAAATGCTTTGGTAACAGGTAAGGAACCACCCACAGATTTATCGCTTAGCTAAACCTGCAATACTCCAGGTCACCCACAGCCTCCAAGCCACAGTCCTGCCCATGTTGCTTGGCTCTCCTGCCTGCTCTTCTCTCCATCAGCGTTGGAGTCCTCTCCAAGGCTGCAAGAGGTGTTCCAGAGCTTGTCCCTGTGCTCTGGGGGCTGCCCACTGGTATTACTCCACATCATGCAGCCATTGAAGCTGCCTAGAAAGCTCACCTAGACACAGGACAGCCAGCAAGGGCTCGGACGCTGCCGGAAAAAGAACTATGCTCGCTCCTAATACAAAGCTGCAAAAGTACATGTTTATTTCACTACAGAAGTGTGAGGAAAAAAAACTACTTTAGGTTTACTTTTATGCTGACAATGAGCAAGTGTTTTAGTATTTTCCAATACCTCTCCACAAGACAGCAAAAAATTAAATGCAATGAGTGCAAGCAACAGAGCGCAATTACTGACCTACCAAAAGGAAGCTACAGACCAAGACTCTCCTTCAAACCAGACTCCTTACAGTTTAAAATGATCCAAGAAAATATTTATCTTAGTTTTATTTAATTATTACTGTAAATATTTGTTTGCCATTGTGTTTTGCATCTGAGCAGGGCCGGAAATGGAAGTATTATGAGAAAAGTTAAAAATATCATAGGGATCTCTTTTAGACAGAGGAGATGCTGGATACATCCTGGGAACAAGAGTCAAAATTCCATTTCCATTTTCCAACTGAATAAAGTCTGCAACACAATATGGTCTTAGCCTTATCTAAAGTCAGGTGACAATAACAGGATTTTCCACAATTTTGCCTCTGCTCTGAGGCCAGTTCCAGAACTGTCCATGAAGGCTACATGGTGTAAGCAATCCTTCAGTATTTAATTTGGAGGCAGTCTTTCCTGGCCCAGAGTGGTTATGTTCTTACCATAGTTATTACAGTTACTAATAATTTAAACTATTTTTTTTTACTCATGGGAGTAAAATATGCTTTTGTTACTACAGATCAAAGAAGGGGAGTTAGGAAGGCAACCGTTTTGTGTCTGGATACATACAACTGCTACAAAGCTTGATCCTACATCTACATCCTACCATCTCGCATGGTTAATTTTACTTGCATGTGCAGCCTGCTTGCATGAATAAAGTTACTCACGTGCAGAAGTGTTTGCAAGACTGAGCCTTAAATCCATTAAATTAACGGTGGAAATATATAAAATATATAATTGATGAACAAGTGAATTAGGATTCTACTCAAAAGTAGGCAGAAAAGGATTATCACTCAGGCAAGCTCTCTCTCCAGTGACTGTTTCTGATTGATAGATTTGTATAAGGCTGAGTTTCTGATTAGTTCTGAGATATGAATGCTTCAAAATGTAGGAATAAAAAAAAAGACGACTTTCTGAAAATGAAATGCAATATCCAATTCAATTAAAAGAAAATGCTATAATCTGGAATTGAACCAAGACTTTGGAATAATGTTATTTATTCTGTGCCAAGTTTAGTAGATGTTTTCCAAAATGCCAGTTTACTTGGATTTTATGGAAAAATTGACCTTTTCACCCAGAACAGAGGCTGTTAATTTCATTAAAGTTGTTAGATATTTCCTCAGAGTGCATCTGTGCCAATTCTAGTATTTCATTCCCCTATTTTCATCTGTATTCTGCTTGCATGGAAGCAGCCTCACAAAGCTATAACCATGGCATTGTTTCCTGCTCTTTCCATACCCACTGCCAATGTGTTTCATTATTCGAACTCCGAGAACACTGAGGAGACTTGGAAAAGTAAGTGCTGCCCATCCAAAGCTGCCCTCTTCCCAATGGCCATAAGCCCCTGGGTCAGGTAATCTGCACCACGAGCATCCCAGAAGAGACTGAATCAACTCAACTGACAGGAGATGAGCCAAGCCTGTCAATTCATATGGCAGCTTGAGCTCATCATCTGTATTTACATAGTTCCTCAATCAAACTCCTGCGCTCTGTAAACTATTTTTATTACCCTTCTTACAGACTGATACAGTTTTCCAGTTTGCTTTCCTTACAGTAGAAGCAGAGATCTACTCTCGACAGTTATTTTGTCTCTTAATTCTCTCTTTTAAGAGGGAGGGAGCAGTTATTACTTGCCAAACCAGCACATGTTCACAGAGAGAGTGCGGTCAAGTGGTCAGGAGCAGAGCTGATGTTAATTAGCAATGAAATGAGGAATGAACCAGCATTAGCCCTGAGACTAATCAATGGGAAAATCACTCCAAGCAGGCAGCTTAATGAAGTACTATACAGCTGTTTATTTTTAGTCTGTTTTAGCCTGACAACAAAATCCCGATTAATTAAGAAAAAAAAGTCTTTCTAAAACGTATTTCCTTGTAGAGCCTTGCTATTGCTCTGATTTGTTTGGCTTTTTTATTGCATTTGTCTATACCTTTCTCTGGCAATTAAAGGCCTGGCTAGAAAAATTAAAGCAGGTCAAAAAGGCATGTACCCATCAGTGACACACGTTTGTCATTAGCATAACCTGCCACCTCACAGGTGGCCATTCAGGGCTCTTCACAGCACTTAACTCCTTGCCCCTCTGCAGTGGTGGCCAGAGGGCAGAGTATCCTGGTCCTTAGCCTGCTCCTGCCACCCCTGTGTTGGGGATGGGCTGGCAGAAGGAAGGATGAGTGCTGTGGCATGATTTGGGTGAGGCAGCCCTGGTCCTCTTGCTGTCACAGAACTCCACCAGGACCCTGGATGAGGACATCAGTGCACGGTGCCTAAATACATTTCAAAATCTGGGCTTTGCTCTCACTGTGACGTGATTCCTCACATGACGAATAGATGCAATAGCACTTCCCAAATGTTTGCATTGGATGATCACAGGTGAGTCACATGCCACCTGCCAAATAAGTCCCTAACCAGGACACTCGAGGACAACAAGCAAGCAGCTGACTCATTGACTTCTCTTTTGGGTACCCTTGTGTCCTGTGGGGTCTTCCCAGCATCTGTTTTAACTCAACACTGCACCAGGCTCTTCCTTCATGCAAAACCCAGCATTTTCTAACAAAGGTGGGTATAACACAGTTTGAATATGGTGATGGTAGAAGAGGCTGGGAAAGAAGCTTGAGACCTAAAGCTTTCCCCCATAACGCTATACCAGAAGACGGCACTGTACTATAGTCTTGATTTAACTGGCTGAAAAGATATTTTAGTTTAAAAATACAGCAACAGGGAAAAGAAAAAAAAAATGAGGCTTCATTTCCTTCTCTTCAAGATTCCAAATTCATTTTTTGGTGCATTCCTGCACTACAACAGGGCATAAAATGGCATTTACATGACAGTAAATATAATTATGGTTTTGACATGATATTAAAAGGAGGAATTTTTACGCCAACACGAGCCAGAGACACAGGGGGATGACAATCCAACCCCAGTCCCAACCTGCCAGAGTAGAAATAGGCACAGGTGAAAGGTCGATTGAAACCACCTTTTATAGGATTTTTTTTACTGTGTGTATTAGACAATTCATTGTTTGTTTGATCAAAGTCCTCTCATATGCCAACAGAAACATGATTTGGGGAGGGAAGTTTCTTGATCTTACAAAATGTAATCGATAAGCCACCTCTGAAACTGTGTCAAAGAAAAAAATAGGGACAAACAAAAGACAGTCTCATGCAGATACATTCTCCAAGCTAAATGTATATATGTTTCTTTAGAGACTTTTCTTGCTGTCTGCCTGTTTCAATAAACATTATTCTGTGACATTTTAGACAAGTACTGCCTAAGCAAGAGCTGGGCGAGCCACACAAACTGCTCTTCCCCAGGAAAAGAAGTAATCTTTAAACTGATATTATCAGCCCCTCTGTGACAGAGACAATTTCTAAGTCAAATTCACCTCCTGAAGATGGAGACATTACAGTAAATGTATTCATTAGATCTCAAGTGACAAGCCTTAATTAAAATGTACCCTTTGCAAAACGAGAACCAAAATTGAAGACACTCAAGTACAGTAAATAGATCTTTTGCATCGAGCAGAGCAAGACAGACACTTTCACTTAACACTCAGCAAAAGGAAATACTGTAAGATAAAGATTATAAAAAAATACTACAGATATATTTCAATAACATACAGATTTGTTAGAAAACTTCTCACAAAGCATACATACCATAATATAAATTCAGACAGACATATCTGCTTTTTTAAAAAATGAGTTAGGTTTCTTAAAGACTCTATTGTATATGTATATATATAAAGCAAGTTTTACCAGTTTTTCTTCTTTAGTCACTAATTCCGCAGCCTGCTGAAATAAATATTGCTAATGCTTTTAACTTCAATAACTCCATTCACGCAAAGATCACAACAATTCAGGAACATCAGTTAAATAAACTGCCTTGTGGGAGAGGCAATGGCTATAAAAGAACTGACCAACTGCTAGGGGGTAGAGGTGAAAGATCATACCTGTTTAACAGCGCACAGTTGGACTATAAATTTCTCATAGCATATGCCAGCACAGTAGAGGAAAAAGGTGCGTATCTTTTTTTGAAAGCACACACGAACATTTAAGTCTTGCTACAAAAACACAACGTGATTGATAAGATCCACTACTCTGACTGATTTCAACTTAGTTATGATTAATTGCAAAGGAAGTGAAGGGGATTATCAAAGCCAACCTACGGTGCTTACTTGTAAGACTTGATTCCATCCACCCAACTGTAAAGTTTGATTTTCAGAAGGCTTTTTTCTCTGGGGGACGGGGTAGGGGGTGAGAGTAGGGAAGGGGGGGGAAGAGCCACCGTGAAAGAATTTGTTAAAAGTGCAGACCTGAAAAACAACATCACTAGCCAGGTAATCCCGTTTACAGGCTGATTTGATAGCTCAGGGAAAGCTAAACAAAGGCACAATGCTCTGCAACCACAACAGCTGGGTTGGAAATTGCTGCAGATTGTTAGGAGGAGCTGCAAACTAGAGATAGGCAATGAAGAGGTTAGAAATGATAGGTTAAAAAAATAAAAAGAGAGACAAATTACTCCAAAGACCATATTCTTTAAATCGTTGAAGCAAAACATGTTTATTTGATTTGTTTGTATGCCTATTAAAAAAATGCTACTTTGGGATTCTAGGAACCCAGTCTGTCAATTTTTCAGCTTCTGCACTTTCATGGTTGCTTAGAGCTGTTTAATGCAAATACACTTCCAATAAGAGATTTCATGCCCCTAAATTACACCCAGTTAAGGGCGAATGAAAATGTAAGGTAAATAACTATAATCAGCCATATTATCTTTCTCTTGGCACCTCTCACTTTACAGGCATATTTAAAGGCATCTCTGGGGTCCTATCCTTTTTAACAAGCGGCAGCGTATTTCCTGGAATATTACTTACGGTGCTGTGCTGTGAACATTACACAGGTTAAAACGTTACCTAGAGACCTAGAAAGAATTGCATCTGTTGCAGAGCCACGCTTGTTGCCATGTTTAGGAACATCTGAAAAGATGAAAGAAAATTTTCAACTATGGGATGAAAAAGAGACTAAGACTGCTAAAAGTCAAGCTTTTGTGTCTGATGCTGTTGATCAGCGCTGTTGGGGTGCAGCGATTCAGGACAAGAAAAATGAGACCATGCACTTCTGGTATCCACTGAGGATGCTCTGGAAAGCACTCAAAACCAACAAAAACAAACAAACAAACAAAACCAAGACACCTCAGGAACTTAAAAGTATTTCACTCCCACTGTTATTCTTAAGCTAATAAAACCATGCTTGAGAAAGAAAGGTGATCCAAGCATAACTATTAACAGCCTCATAGTCCCTTCCTGTCTCCATGAAAAAGTATAAAGTGATAAGCAATAATCAAGGAGTAACTAATTACTCACTTGGCAAAGAAAATACAGAAGAATGGGAATTGTCAGAAGAAAATACATCCCCAAAGTCCTTCAAAACAAATTTAGATTATTCAGAGAGAGCTCAAGTTTGCAGCTGGACAGTTTTTTTCTTTGTTATACAGGAAGATAATTTTAGAATTCTACAAATGAATATTCTGCTTCAGCTAAAAGTGACCCAGCATTGACTGAGTTAAACAAGAGGAACCCTGTGAGTGAATAAAATCCTCATAATAAACTCAGATCAGTTTAGTCTGTCTCTCCCATACATCCAAATTGCTACCATACTTCTATTTACCAGCTTTTTATTATCCCAGCTATTTTTACATCATTAGCTTGCAGATCTCCTTATGCTGAGGTTCTGCTTTCTCCTAGGAAGAAAATTTCTCTGCAAATCAAATTTCATGCAGTCATTTGTCTTTTGTGAAGCAGCCCACAAAGTTCTCAACCAATTTATCCCTCTGTGCAGCAGCAGCAGAAAGTCTCACTTGACAATTTACATGATCTTTGCTTACGTAAGTTGTGCGAGACCCTGTGCAGAAGTGGATTTCCACCCACGTGGTTAAAGAAAATGTGGAAAAAAAAAAATAGGGCCTCAGGAAACAGATGCACAGCTACTTGTTTGTGCTACTGGCATGTGAGGTAGCCTTTGGAAAGTCACGTTTACCTGAGCCTCAGTCGTCAGTCCATAAATGGTTACAGTAACAGCTTCACAGGGTGAAGTCCACTTTTCGTAATCCTCAGATGAAAAGTGCTGAAGAAGAACAAACTAGGACAAATAAAGGGCTGCACTGGTTAGGATGCATTGGGCTGCTAAATTCATCAACCCCCAGGCCAGGTCTTTCAAAATCACCAGGGTATTTCTGCTATCACAGTGAAGCAATGCAGTAGCCTCCCTGACCTTTCATCAGCTCGGGAGCTCCAGAAATGCCTCTTGAGTTCCTGTGAAACATGGTCAGACTGAAAGACAGGAATGTTTGATTTCTGCATTGCTACAGTCTTGGAGTCAAAGCCATTAATTTATTGGTTATAAACAATAGCTACATTTTCAGTGGAGTACAGATTTGGAACAAAATATTGAAAACCCATACGATTGTATGAAAACCAGTATGTTTTTTTGGGTAGCCAGATACATACAGGCCTACTTTCCTACACTCTCCCAATACCTGCTGGCTGCCAAGCACCTTTCTCTCATCCAAGCAGTGCTGACAATGCCACTGTCAGAGAATTATTTCTTCCTAATGCTGGGAATGAACATACAGCACGCTCCTGATACACAGCAGTGCTTCACAAAAATGTCAAGATGCAAGTTCATGGGAAAGAAAATACAGGTGACTACTTTCCCAAGAGTGCTGCAGAGTAGTATACCTTGATCTTCATTACACCCACTAGGTAAATGCAAAACCAGCCCAAAACAGCCCTTTCCTCTTCAGTGCTTTTTATCTACAATTTCTTAAATGCAGCTGGAAATGTGACTTTCAAATATCCAGGTCTTTGTTACATGCTCACCTAACCCTCATCTCAGCACCTGACAGGAGGAATCTGTATACAAGACTTTGATTTTTCTTTTTGAATTAGCAGACATTAAGCATCCAAACTCTTTCATAAAAGATCTGAGGCATAAGCTACATAACATCCATGCAAGTAATGTTTTTTTCCACTTAATCCAGACCTTAATGATCAAGAGATATCAGAAGAGTGTCAAAAGAGATAAACCCAGTTATCCCTAATAATGCATCTACATTTCCTCACCAGCAGCAGCTGATCTGGGAGCTTCGTTCCTGTACCAGGGATATACAAAGACCTCAAAACTTAAATGTCAATACAATACACTTGTTGATTCACCGGGAAAAGTAAGTCATTGTGCACCAAGTTTCTGCTACAGTTAGTGATGCTTTGAGGCTCTCAGGATAAAGTCTGTAAATAAAAGCACTGCAGGACAATGCACAATTCTTTTTTCTTTGTCTGTTCCAAGGCATGTTTCCTTTGCTTTCTGAATGGTGTAACAGCCTCTATTTCATAGAAAGCAGGGATCAAAAAGTGCTACAAGGTATCACCACAGTTTCTAGTACCATCACACCAAGAAAACATTATCAACTCTCACATGTTGCTTCTTCTCTCATCCCCTCCACATAGGAAACAACTCGAGCAGTGTTTTGTTTGTATTGCAAATAGAGATCCTGTGGTGGTGATAGAGAAGCAAGAGTTAAGTCAAACTTATGTTCAGCACACAGGACTATACATGTGACTGGGAAGTTGGGGACCAAGTCCACATAACCATTTCAGACTATCTCACAAGAAAATCCTGCCGGGAGTACAGACTTCCTCTGCACTGTCTGCAGAGCACTGGATTTTGACAGATTTATTTAAATTGATAGAACGAAAAACCTGAAATGACCAAGACAAACAATCATTTAAACTCATTGAATAGGTGTCCATGATTCTACTTGAAGATTCTTTTGGGGGTATAATGTTAGTATTTTTATTGCAGAGCACTCCATTGTGCTAGAGGCACAAAACCGCTTGTGACACTTTTTGTCACAGGACTTCAATAAAAATATCCAAGCAAAGTCCAGCCACAAAGAAAGTGAAAGATAAACACTTAGGATTTCAAATAGGATTGAAAGCTGTCTGGAAGCCAGCGTTAGGATGCTCACAGAGACTTGCTCTCCTGGATCCAACACTCCAACACACTGTACAAAAGAGATTAGCCTGAGTACTACAGTCTTTAGGTTTAGGGACACCAAATAGCTGTGGGCTGCAAGACAAAGGTGTAAACATCTAGGAAGATGCCATCTTTTGCCAGAAGGGAATATAATTTTCTGATCACCTAGAGATAATGTTCATCATACTTTGCGGACATTGTGATGTGAGAGATTCCAAGCAGGCTCCTGAACTGCAAGCTAGAGGGAGTGACTGCAGGCACCTATTTTTAAATAAACTGTGGATACCAACTCTTAGTACAGGTTCCTTCGCTTCACAATCAACAGCTCCATTTTAGAGGAGTTCAGCCATCAGCTGTTCCTCAAATGTCCCTTAATGAGGCAAAGGCAATCAGCCATCTCGCTGGCTGGCACTATGGTCCTCAACAGGAAAGGGCAAGGAGAGAAGTCATCTGCATATCATAGCAATTTGGCACTTGCATCAGCACTGCATTTTCAGTTTATTTAGTGCCTATGAGTAACTGGAGAAAAAAATAACATGAACTTGTGGTATGCAACCACACTGCTTGGCAGGTTAATCCTTTCTTAAAAAAGCCAACAGGCCACTCAAGATCACCTGAACCCTATCTTTTTCTTTAGTCCTTAAGGAATTATAACAGGGATTGGAAACTTTAGCCCATCACAGGTAGAAGTTCTCCCACTGAACTCAATGACATAGATGATTCAAAGAAAAAGAGCTGTCTCTTAAAAAAACAGTTAGGCTATTCCAAAATTTTCAGAGAAGGCTTTAAGCCTGTATTCATGGATATGAACAGCATTTCAACCAACCAAAAGCATAGGTGTCATCACCACAGCTAAGTATCTCCTCTGTCGTTCCCGCTTCTAAACGGTTCAAATGGCTCCTTCATTTTCTGATTGGCAGTGTATAGCCCACAGCTAGAGTCAGGTTAGAAGGAAAAAACACCACACGCCTACAAGACACTTGAGCATGTTATAGCCTTTGGCCCCAGTCCTGCAACAGTTCTGCTTCCTGGTAAAAGAAGGATTAAGTTGTCTCAACACAAAAAAGCTACAATCGATTTGCTTTTCAGTTTATTTCACTGCTGTTTCTCCCTTAGTCTCCTTATGTTTTGCATTTAAAACCAGACTGCTTATTTTTATTGTTGGTTTCCCCTCATTTCCCATTAGTTTTCAATTCTAGGTCAACAGCATAGTCAATGGCAAACTTTTGCTTATGGATGATGGAAAAGATTTTTTTACAGCCAGTTATATTTACAGTTTAAGATTCCTTGAGAAATAATGACTTATAGGAGTCATAAAAGCTGTTGTTTTTGTCAAAACAAAGTTTTAAATAAAATGTTTAGCAAACAGCTGCCACTGTTCCTTTAAAGGGCAGCAAGGTGAAAGACTTGACACTGCCAGGAATAAAGTCATCCTCCCCAGCTTCCTTTTGCAGCAGATAGGCCTCAGCTCCTCACCAATCATCATTTGTCATTCAATGAATTTTGCATCTTTAAATTGCAAAGCACACACTGGAAGCAGGGGGAAGAGCCTGTGCACACACTAACAAGGCTCCAGCTCTTCCCTTCTGTTCTCAGGGCTAGGACACACAAGCTGATAAGAGACAAACTGTAGACTGGATGTAGTCTCAGGTATCAGCATTCTAACTACTATCCAAGCCTCAACTTCTTTTGTTTTGTTGCTTCGGAATTTTTTTTTGTTTGTTTTGGATTTTGATATTTTTCTTGGGGCAGGGTGGTGGTTGGTTGGTCGTTACTCTTTTGAGGGGTTTTTTTGAGGCAAATGTACATTAATTCCCACCTCAAGGAGTACCACTACACAGCTCGATAAAGAAAGAAGGAAGTCTATGGGTTTTAGACTTCTTCAGTGTTGTTTGCAGACAAGAAGTATGGAAGTCTCCACTACTTTGGCTTTTCATTCTACTTTTTAAAAAAGTACCTTTAAAGTAGATATTCCATGTTTGCAGTGTTTCCTCTGCATGTGCTTACAAACACCCTGGCCCTCAGAGGAGAAATTTGTGACCACATCAAGGCCAGCACTCTTCTCTCCCAGTTCTGCATCCAACTACCACTACATGGATACTGCTTTACCAAAATCAAGACTTTTTTCATACTATGTCTTACACTGAAGTCCCTTGGATCTTCATCCGGAGACCACCTAGAGGATAGCATTTCATAGCTTTTTTTTTTTAAAGACATATCCCAGCCATATTTAATTCCCCTCACAGAAGTGACTTTCAGGAAATGAGTGTTACTGTTGAGCACATAACAAGGTACTCCTTTTGCCAAGAGAGTCTCTGCACAATCAGCATCTCAGTCATTGCTTTTAAATGTGTTTTGAAGTCTCCTTAGTAAGGAAAATGCTACATACCACAGACATTTACATGAGAAATATGACAGATATACAGTGTTGTGGTCTTGGACACAAACCTTTTGCTAGGATTTAAATCCTGGTCTGTTATGTGCTATTGCCATATTTCATCTTTGTTTTAAAACAAAAATACACTTCCAAGAAAGGAAATTCAGAGAGTAAATGGGATATTAGGTAGGTCACAAATTTAATACATAGGTTTTAATTTTTCTAATTAGGGAACATCTTCAAAAGATAGTTCAAGAAACAACTGCCTTCAGAAGATGGTGCACACTCAACTTGAAGCCTCAAGTCTTGATGTTAAATAATATGTAGGAACTGATTGCGAGTTCACATAATGTTTGTTTTGAAAGCATAAATAATTACTATGATGAACACTGCCAGTCCCCCCATAACAGCTACAAAAATTACAGAAACTGAAATGGGAGAAACACTTCTGAGATCCTTGGACTCATATTTAGTGACCACAGATGCAGTTGCAAAACTTTGACAATTTGTAATGTTTAAACTTGCCTGGATATTTTCGCTTAGCAGTCAAATTCACTAAGGAAGAGAACAAGTTTGACAAATAGATAAAACCAGGAGACTTGCCCTCCAAACTTTTTTTGAGTAAATTCTTTTCTACCATGGTGGAAGGAGGCAGGTAGTATTACAAGCCAAAATACTTTGCTTATTTAAAATAGTAGCAAACAGGCATTTAACAACTTTTGTTTACAGGTACTTTTATAAAGCCACAGGGCAAAATAGCATGGCCCTGTGCTCACATGGAACATGTTATATGGAAAGGGCACTACTGCAACCTCATGCCACCAGACCAGCTAGCCTGTCATAGCTTGCAGTGCTGGGAGGGTGTATCAGCAGCAATGCTGAATTTCTACTTTGAAATGAAATTTTTCTGCTAAGCCTAAGTGATTTTGGATCCAAATTGCAATAATAGTTGTGATCCCCATCAGACACTTCTCCACTCCAAAGACAAAACTAGTGATGCTAAAAAATAAGCAACTCTCCACAGCTGCTAAATTATGAGGGCTTACATTTTGTTCATACAACTGGTTTCTAGATATATGATAACTACATGGCTAGTGCACACTTACAAATCCTGGGGCTGCATCAGCAGATTGGCTAATTGTGTTAATTAGCTATTTGCATGCACAATTACCTGATTTTTACAAGCAGTCAAGGTGATCATACATGTAAATTAGGCATGAATTTGCACAATTTACTCATCTGAAAATCTGCTATTCTACTTATTTTTAAGCACCAGAGATCAACTGAGACCAAGGTTCACAAGAGTCTGGCGAATTACGGTTTTTATGGTTCATACATTTCTCAACTTTTACACTCCTTTTGCATTGCTTGTGTACACCACTGTGAGCAAGAACACCTGCCTGCATGGCCACACAACCATGCACAGAGAAATGGGCACATCATCATCAAATAAAGTCATAAAATGAGAGTGACCTGCATCCCATACAGACAGAAATTTACTCATTGTTTCCTAACGGTTTTATTTCCCCGTTATCTCTTCAGTGCTGGGAACTGCTGAGCTTAAAGTAAACTTGATTTTAGTTATCACAATAAGCTCAGGAAGCTCTGCAAGGAACAGAAACTCAAACAACCCCAATGCAAATACTCCACCTGGAGCCCTGAAGACAGCTTAACTTTTAAAGCCCCACTGCTGCCACGCTGACTTGCTGGTTAGGGGGTTTCAAACACAAATGGGTCATCTACATTTAATGTCAAGTTATAACATAGCTTGCCAAACAAATGGATGTTTATGCCATCATGGAGCTGTTCAGGGATTCCAGAGTGGAGCACATAGCTATTATAAAAAGCAAATTCTCTGAAAACTGCACACCTATCTCCTCCCCTCCTGAGGTAACATCTTTAGCTGAAGACAGATTTGGAATAGTACAACAGGAACAGCAAAAGCCCAAGGATGGAGTACTGCAATGCAATCTCAAATGCAAGTATATCTCTGCCTGTCAAGACAATAAAAAATTTTCAGTTCACCAGAGGCAATGAAAACACTAGTTTAAGCAAAGAAAAAACAAAACCCCTAAACTGATTAAGGCCAATACCTACCTAGTCACATCAGAAAACAAAACAAAAAACCCCCCAAAACCGCAACACCGAATGCTTCATACAACATAGTCAAATAGAAGGTTAAAAACAGTTCTTCAGTCTCAAGTGCCATGCATCTCAGAGTTTCAGTAGCTGTGGTCATTTACAGAACTTCCTCAGGGAGAAACAATACTAGTGGTTAGAGAGGATAGAGTAATCCAAATAACTAGACCTTATAAATAGAGAGAGGTTCAAACTCTGCTTCTGTCCCTCAGCACACATTAGTGGAAGACTGTTGTGGTGTTGTCTACAGCTTTTTCCCTTCTTAACTAGAAGATGCTCCCAGGCCTAAGCAAACTCTGCTTTAGACGTGTAGCTCCTTCCATCTCACCTTCTGTACTCTCTTTATGGGAAGTTACTGAAACTAAAGGCTCTTCCAGTCAAAGGTCCTGGGGCAGAGCTGTTAATGACTTTGTGTACAAGATTCATGTAGCAACACAACTGTCAAATTTACTCCTCGGTTTTTTCATCAGTGCACTATGTGGTGCAAATATGTGTAAAACAATAGGGACCTCTGGAAGAACATCAGGGCTGCGCTGAACGATTTCTGATGCAGCTGCTGGTGGTTAACAGGGCAGGACAAGTGCTGCAGCCTTAAGTGCAAGTGCTGCAGCCTTAAGTGCAGCCCAAGTGCCTGCAGTGCTGCACCTCAGTGTGCTGACTGATCCACCACCATCACTGGAAAGGAGTCCAACTCATTTTCCAATGTCTGAATACTTATATAGCCCATTGCCTTTAAGGGTGGTATCACTAAAGACTGAGCTAGAACCACTTTCTTCTGTATCTTTCTAATAAAGGAGCACATTTTTCTTTTGTTACATTAAACAAAGGAGGCATGCTGAATGTTCACTTACTGAGAAATTCCAAGTACTATAAATACATTCAAAATAGGAGTCAAGTTGCAATTCCACATCCAAATACAAGTCAACCCCTTTGAGACCTGGGGAATAGCAGAGAGCCAGACCCAGCTCAGCCCAATACTCCTCCCTGACACCCCCTCCCCAGGCACATGTATTCAAATGTGTTTATCTGGAAAGGCTCAGGTCAGTTCTGTGCCGTAGGAGCACCTCCCGCAGCTGGAACATCCAAAGCAGGTAGCGCTCCACGTTGTAAAATGCTCATGCAGCAGGACTGAGAAAAAGGCATCTCCTGGTCACCGGCTGTTACTGACTACGGGAAAATGAAAATACAGCATCTCCGCACCTGCTCACCTGATGGTGAAGGAAGGAAAAGCCATTACCAAGTGACAGGAGACGAAAAACCAAAATCCACTTCAGCAACTCATCCCAGCACTGGTGATTAATCTCACACTCCCACAGCCTGATGCACATTAACCAGATAATTAATAATTTCTTTAGGGACTCCAGCTCGGCAACTGTTTTATCAACTGCACAGCATTAGGAGGGAGACGCTGCATTTGTGATCAAACTGCTGGAACACCAAAATGTTCTGCAGGAATAGTAAAAGCTTCAGAGCAATCTGTGAGTCCAGTTTTACAAGTAACTGTAACATATGTGCAGAAATCAGGGTTGCTCTTTTATCAGTGCAATCACCAGACTCAAAAATCTGAGCAAGGTCAGCCCAATAAGAATAATTAACAGCGATGACCAACTCCCATCCAATCCCCATCTTTCTTCAATGGAAGTGCTTCTCAGTATTTTTTAAATACATTTTGCTTGACACAGTAACGTAGTATGTCCAGTCATGCACTTCCACTATCCTTGGTATAAATAAAAAATCAGGTTCATTTACCTTGCCACAAAAAAAGATTAAATATTAAAAAACCCAAAACCTGAAGTGTCTATAAGGCAATGGCTTTCAAACAATTCAATGAGAAGGATGATCACACTTAACACAGCTCTTGCTAACAACTTTTTGCCACCCTCTGTGCACTCCTACTCCATGTTCAAGGACAGAGTCACACAGGATCTGAAACACAATACCATAGTGCTGGCATTACATTATCTCCTCCAGCACTTAAAAATGGACTGCTGAGAAAAAATCATGGTAAGTATTCTTTTCGATATTAAACTCTCCAGTGTGTTAGACATATGTCAGTATCAAGTGATTAAGAATGACTGATAATTAATAAATCACATCCACAGAGAGTGACCGGATATTATTCCTTTCAGCCTCTGAAAAGAAGAGCTAGACACACTTCTCTAAGTAATTTTATCTTTCCAATTTAACAATCCTGTGTAACTGTTGCTAGCAAGGATTGTTCCTTGTTTACAATGGGCTTCTAAATAGTAAGTTATTTGGGCTGCTTTTCTACTAATAGTTTATTGTTATCATTACTGTACAGGTAAGGAAATAGACCCATCATGCATGAGATTCTCAAAGCTTCACACACACAAACAGATTTACCACAGAGTGGGTTCCTAAAAAAGCCTCCTAAACATCACACAACCACTCTTCCACCTGAGAGAAAGCTGTAGCTTTTGGCTACAGCTCAGAGTATCTGACTTCTAAAAGATACTCTACTCTTCAGACTCATGTCCTGGAAATGGGCCCATGCAGAGCTCCAGCGTTAGCCATGCACATCTGCAGGACTGACCAGATATCACTACATGCATATCTCCCAAAATAATACGTTTCCTCCAAAGTTTGTTCTAACACTGGGCTAGTAACAAAGAATGCTTTTTCTTCTAGCCCATAACATGGCTTAATTTGTACTTTCCTTCTATATAATATTAACTGAATGACGTAATATAGCAATTTTTTAATCATCTACTTTAGTGTTTATACAACTCCGCTCACCATATTATTTGAGCCCCTTCATTTTCATAGTGTCAGTTACCATTATTCCATTAAATTAAATCCTTTTACAAGCATCTTTCTATAAACATGCACTAGAGATAACATAGCCACATGGTGAGGATTCACAGACTACAGTAAGCAGATTACACCTGTCTTGATTTTCAATGTAGCTGTCGGCAGAGTATACTCTCCCATCAAACTGCACACAGATCTCCTCATTAAAGCTACAGGGGAGAATAATTACAGAACCGTACATTGCAGTTTACCAATTGGTCTTGCATACATAATGGCCTATGAAAGAAAAATTGCATCCTCCAACAGCTGGGAAAACCTTTAAATTGTTATTAGTATTATTATAAAATAGCCAACATTTTAAGCTATCCAATAACTTGCCTGCTGTATGCAAAACAGGCAGATAGAGGTGATCAGGTCCAAAAAGGTCTTCTACTCCCAGCCCATAAATATAATTATTTTTCCCTTTGCAAACACTCCATTCCCCAACCTTCTGTTCCACTGTAAAATTCCCTCCTCCTGAGAAATTATGCTGATTGCACAGTAAGCCTTGAAAGCAAATGGGTGGTTTTCTGGATCTCCTAAGCCCTGCTGCTGAGTGTTAAGCATCATGTTCTCCCACATCCTCACTCCTTGGTGGGGAAACAGTGAGTCTGTCAGGTCCCTACCATCCTTCTCCCACCAGTCATCCTGTTATTGGTCTCAGTGGCATCCTGTTATTTTCAGCCACAATTGAACCTTTCTCTAGCACCACCAGCAGGTCTCCTTGCTTGGCAACTGGCTGCTGAGGTGATACCTGCCCCAGACAAATGGTACTGAGGAGGCTGCAAACATCTTCAGATGGTGCAGAAGGAACCTTCTGGTGTTTCTATCCCCGGCCTTTCACACTGCAGAGCTGAAGTACCCAGAATATACTGAACGAGTAGTCCTATGGAACATCAGGAAGACTGATTTTTTTACCCGGTTTGATAGTTAAGACATCTGACCTGTGTTTGTGTTAATGGATAAAAGGCAAATCCATGTTTGGATGCTATTTGCATTCCAAGATCCCAACTGTTAGGACTTTTAGCTTCACTCAGCAATCAAACCCATCACTCTTCAGGCACCACTTCTGAATACTAGCTCTTACTCATCACACAACAGACAACATAAGAGAAAAAACCCAGATATGGGAAGTGCCAAATCCTTCAGATGAAACAAAGTCAAGTTAGCTTTGTTAACTTTTCTCGCTAGGCAAGAAGCAAAGCATCCCAAGCACATATTTGGGCTCCAGGAGGATGTCCTGACATGCTCTCCTACTCAAACCATGGCTAAGAGCTGAGGACTTCAGCAACAAGATAACATGCTGCTGGACCAGTCCCACACATTCTGGTTCTCCCAAAAGATTTTCATGGGATCAAAGACTCCAAAAGAGAGCCTTCTGTACAAGCAGCCCAACAGCCACCACTTCCAGCTCCAAGGAACAGTGACACTAGACATCTCAGCATGCAGAAGGACACTTATCATGTAAATGCATCTGTTTACAGAATTAAAACCACTGAAGAACAAAATCACTCTGTGAAATGACTCTCAATACCAGCACTGCAAAGTATTTGCTGCTG
Organism: Calyptomena viridis; assembly: GCA_013390005.1. NCBI lineage: Eukaryota > Metazoa > Chordata > Aves > Passeriformes > Eurylaimidae > Calyptomena > Calyptomena viridis. The sequence continues at coordinate 48,855 of WEIV01006140.1, read as the reverse complement.
CACTGTACCCAGCTGCACCTCCCAGACAAGCTGGCACGCTGCAGGCTTTCTTCCAGTCTCCCTCAGCATAACAGGGACATGCCAATGACAGAAGCTGAGTGGAAAACCAAACAGAGCAGAGCCTGCTCCGGCCATCAGGCAGTCCACCACCAAGCTGGTTGCTTCTATGGACTAGGAAATCTTTTGGTTTGTCTTGGACAACTCCCCGTTTGCAAGGCTGCACCGCATGCTCCGGGGTTAGTCGGCTGCAGGCAAGAGAGATCACCCAGTCTGACCTCCCGTGCAAACACTGCCCAGTAACCTTCACCCATTTAAATGCTGCTTTCAACTTAGCAACTCCAGCACTTTTTC